>JAYJMB010046288.1:0-30645 GCA_036873735.1 Pouteria campechiana
ACCGTGCACTTGCGAGGTATTAAATTTGAACCATCAAGTTTTTGGCGCCGTTGCCGGGGACAGATGGAAGCCATCAATACACTATCCCCAATCAATCATACATGCCCAAATTCAAACAAATGGGTATACCCATGCATTCAACAAAACCATGCCTACTTACCTTCATGAAGAACTAATTCATCAATCGTCATCAGTTTGTTAGCATCTCAACCATGCTCGATGATCCTACATATAACACAAATATTCAATTTATAAAAGCAATGATAACTAATTCATATTCAACATTCTTAATATATCATAAGTTTATTGATAAGGAATTACATCTGAAATAATAATCCTTCTTCCCATTTCATTAGGTTCTTAGGGTTTTGTCAAACCCTTTATATATACTTCATTTTTCATTTGGGCATCTTCTTAAACACTTCATAGGTATCAATTTAAGCCATTGGATCTTAACACATATCTAAACAAAATCTATAACATCCAATATCGCACCTCTCGCTTGCACATTACATTGAATAGTTCATATACATTATTCATAATCCTAATAATTCAACTAAGGTTTCAAGGGGATTTCATTCCCGACAAGACATAATCATCATATTAAGATAATTAAGTCCTTAATTCTATCATTTCCTTGCTCATATATCATATACATGAATTTTCATCTTTCAATGTTCATTTAGGTTATGGTATTCTTCATAAATAGCATTATAATTCAATTTTCTCATGACCAAATCATCTCTTAAACATTTTAATTTCTCTCTTATTCATTTTCCTCATGATAAAGTAACAAACCCCCATGATTTCTCCCAAATTTTACTATTCACAAAACCTAACTTATCATTATATATAATTTCTTATGTCCAAATCACTCCCAAAATTTTGACAATTAACCCATCAACCATTTCCCCCTCTATCTACACAACAATTCATATCAATTTCTCCCAAAAGTTATTGTTTATAAATTTCCCAAAATCCTAATCAAGTAAAAAATATAAAGAAATGGGGAAAAACTAACTTGTTATGAAATCCAAGCATGACTTCCATTCCAAAGCATGAATCCATCCCCAAATCTTCAAGAACCCACAATGGGTTGCTGCAACCACCAATTTCCTCCTTCTTCCTTCATCAGCATGACTAGAACTTAAGCTTAAAGGCATAAATTCTTATTTTCATAGGTAAACACAGTGATTTTCTAGCTAAAATCACCAACTTTTAAAGCACTTGGTAGCTGGGAAAGAAAAGAAGAAAGAAAATGAAATAAAATGGGCTGAAAGAACCCTTGAAATTTGTATTTTTTGGTAGTCTAACGTGTCATTGACAAACAGATGTTGCAGAGCTAGTTTGGCCACAACAATGCTGGCCTACTAGATGCCAAATGTTATGGTGTTGGTCGCCGCGACACTCACCTGCTAAACGCCAGATGCTGTCGCTCTCGTTTGGCTGCCTCGATGCTCACGCTATTGCCTCCATTTGGTTCTTATTTTTTTCATTTTATGCCTTATTTTCTCTTTTGTATTTAACCCCTCATTAATAATGACATATTAGCATAATCATTTTACATTAAAGTACATATTAATCTCCCTTAAATACTAGAGATTATAACAATTTATCATCCCTAAACCAATAACTTAACTCATCCTATACATTTTCTCCCAAGTTCCCTTAATTCATATCCAATTTTAAATACAATTTGTATACCTAGCCCTTAAACCATCTAATAATGCCCAAATACATTTTTTGACAGACATTTTCTCAATTTTCAACACCCTAGGTGTTACAGACTACCCTCCTTACAAAAAGTTTCATCCTCAAAACTTTTAAGTATTATTTAGTTCTCATCAATTCCTCAAAATTGCAATTTAATGCATTCAGATTATTTCATGCCTTGCAAATCCATATCCACTGGAAACGCTACACAAGTTGTCTCTTTCTAATCATCTATCTTGATCAAACAATAAATGACTTGGCTTATGCAAGCTAAAAATTTTACTCACAATTTACCACTCAGAATTTACCATTAACATACATGATCTCAAATATGGGAATAATTCCACATAATTATACACAAGCATGATTTCACATAATCATACATAATTACACATGCTACATATCACAAACATGCAATAATACTCAAATAATCATGTCATACACTTAAACCCATAATGTGGGCATATATAACCCCATACAAACTCATGCTTAAATGCCATTTACATATTGTTTTATCACAAAGCATCCTATGGTTGCACAGGGTATTAATAGATACAATTTCAATAAGTCCAAAGTAGAGGAATTTCATAACATGCTACATAATATTATATACCAATACCAATACAAAAGTACAAAATAATGATAATACAATTTCAAATTCACACTTATGATGCATATTGTCTAACAATTTAAGCTATGTAATCTCATTCCATATTATTAACATGAACGTATGGTTTTGATGACAAACAAAATTTAATTAAAGATTATGTACTAATGGTTGTTATGAAGTTTTTAGCATGCAAAAAAATGAGCATAAAAAATATATTCTATGGCGACAAGGTTTGAGCAAGTACAGAAGCAAAAGACAAAGTGTTGTAACAGATATAGCACGAGTAAAAAGGGCTTGGCTGTTTCCATTTGTCTGTTAAAATGGAAAATCATATCTGATGGATGCAAGATAGTATGTATAACATATTTTGACTATCATAAGCAAGCCACGGCTATGCCAATGATTGTCTGGTGAGAACAAACAAAGGTGGAAGAAGTGAAGATCCTTTTAGTAGAACAAAAACATCGTCTACCATTGACAGAAAAAGTGAAGAAGCAAGAATCGTATGGCAGAGTAGAAGCTTCATCTATCATAAGTAAGCTAATAATTGTCTATTATCAATAGACAAAGCAAAAGAAGCAAGGAGCATCTAGCAGAATAAAGAATTCATCAGTTTTTTCTGTCGTCAAAAAACAAAGCAGAAGAAGCAAGGAGTGTTTGGCAGAACAAAGAATTCATCCATGATCGTCTATCATTAATAGACAAGGCAAAGAAATACTCCATCAGATGAAGGTGTGAAGAAAATCCGTCTGTAATTCAACATCTCATCTATTACTTAAAATAGACAAACCCAATAGATGAAGCACTTAAGCAATAAGAAATTTATGCCTTTATGATGCAACAGACAAAAAAATTAAATGGTTGATTTGTCAAGCTGTGATAGAAAGAATGATTCTATCACTTACGAAAGACAAAGATGAAGGAACTTTGTCTTATGGACAATTGGCTAGATACATCATCTATCATAAGTAAAAGACAAGCAATGGTCATAACTAATCATTGGTCTTCGCTCAACATTAATAACGATCTTTCTATATTAATGAAAGAGGCAGCAATTGTAGTAATACCTTGACCAGAGCTTATTGAGAAACCAAAAATCATCTTCTCCAAGGTCGACACTGTAGGCATTCCAGCATATGAGAAATAAACAGAAGTCAGAGAATTTAAAATACACCAATCAGAAAGTCCTCCATTATTAATAGAGCTTACCTAACACTAATGACTCGAATTCAAAGCAGCTATAAATGAAGCATCATTGGAGCTGGAAGAACCTTACCAAGTATTGAGAAAATCATTCAAAAACCTCTTAAGAGCATTTATTAATCTGAGCTAAACCTTCTATAATCCTTCAAGAGTCAAGAGCCTTGCATTCAAACCTTTCTCAACTTCCCTTTGAAGGCCCTCAACTACCTTTGGGAAGATTGTTTATTTCTGTATTCAACTTTTAGAAACCTTCTCCTATGCTTGTTAAAAAATTCTTGTGCTTAAACTTTTGATATTCATTTATTGTAAAGTTCCTTGAGCTAGCAGTGGAGACTAGACTCAAGAAGAGTTGTGATTGTCTAAGTGCAGACATTAGCTAATTATTCAAGCCCCTAGAGCTAAAATCTAGAAGAGTGTTGGGGATGCTTGTTTACGCCCCTTGGAGCTGGAATCTAGAAGAGTGTTGGGGACACATGTTTACCTCCCTGGAGTGGAATCTAGAAGATTTTTCTCCCTAGAGCTGGAAGCTAGAAGAGTGTTGGGGACACTATTGTATTTCTGCTATTGGGAGTAGTGGAATCTAAGATACTACGAGAAAAGTGCTCTTGGAAGAGTGGAGTAGAGTGTTTACTAGAACCACTATAAAAATTATTATCTTATTTATTTTGTGCATGTGTTGATTAAGTGATTGATTGCTAGAGGGAAGAGTAATCCTAAAAGGGGTTGAAAAATAATTTTTAATTACCCAATTCACCCTTCTCCTCTTGGGTTTTGTCTAACCTTTAGGATCAACACATACTACCATCGACATATGTCCCATCATCCATCCATTACTAAATCAATCTCACACATGCAAATGGAACTACTATCATGAGGCCAACACAAGCAGTAACAAAATTTTTCATTCTCAATCATCATTGTATCTCACTTGCTACTATTCAGTACCATGCTCTGGAGGCTACCAACCAAGTGGACTTAGGTATGAACCAAATGGACTCAGCCATTGACCAAGTGGACTTAACCACAAACCAACTAGACTCAACTTTCTTAGAATTTTGGTATGATCTAGTCTCTCCCTATAACCCTAGCTACGAATGCTACAAGATCCATGACAACATTACCAATGTCATCTATGGTATCTAGCCATCACTGTAACCTAGGGATTGTATGTTCTCCATCCATAGCTACTAAGTAATCGAAAGAGTCCCACACAATAGGCTGATCAGGCCTCTTCGCCATTAAAGGTGGCATCATCAAACAAAGCCCTTTCATGGGCGGGATCCTGAATAACCAAGTAAGCCATCTCAGCAAGCGCTCAAACCTAAATTCACAAAGATCATATCCTAGCAGGCATCTATACTCAAATATATATCAATCCTATTCTAAGAGGCATTCCAATCCAAGCATGTACTTTTGCCATGTGTCTAAGCCTTAGTCAGATAGCCAAATGACCAAACCTTAACCAATTAACCAAATGCCCAAGCCTCAATCCAAGCATGCATTTAACCTTAGTCCTTGAAATAGCATGCATCTAATTCTCAATCACTATCCAAGCATGTCGCCAATTCTTAATCTAATTACTAAATTCATACAAAATTAAATCATTAAACCCAATTTACTTAGGCTCATACTCACATTCAACTTAGGCTCATACTAAAATTCAATATTAATCTTATGGGAGAATACATAATTTCATCAATCACATTGTCAATGAATATAATTCAATTCAACCATAGTGAAATCCATGTCAATTGTCACTTAACACATAGAATACATTAGTTCATCGTTCTCAATACACTTGACAATCCATTCCAATCATAGCACATATAGCAAATCATTCCATCATAGTGCTCATAAACAAGCATAATAAGCTATTCAGCCATACATAGGTATGTCATCATCTCTAATTCCAAATACATTACAAACCTCAAATATGGTGCACATATAGGTACCATCACGCTTCCCTAAGCTACTCTCAACATAGCATACCTTTGTTACCAATATAAATATTCATTTCAATCTCGCTTATTTCAATACTTCCATAATCATTTCATAATTCATCATCCATGCATAACAAATACCATTTATGCCAACTATGCATGATTATATCACTGCCCCATTTATCATTTACATGCCCTTTGTTCCTTCCTCATGCCTTCAAATTATTCTTAAGCTAGTGTTCTTCATATTTCCATGGCATGTCATTTCCCATCTCTTCCTAATACTGTATTGCCATCATGATTCTAGAATTTGCTTAGGACTTATCGCACAGACAAGTGACTAGGCTCTGATACCATCTGCAATGCTCCACACCCCACCCTATGTGTTTTAGTCATCCTATATATTGTTTTCTATTGAGGCTTATGCAAAACACTACCATTTCCCTTCTTCTCAATAATTTTTCTATTTTTAAGGGGATATTCTGCCAAACATCTGCCAGAGTCTACCTTGAATTATGGACATCTATACCTGTCATACAATCATCATATAATTTTCTAATATCCATTTCCATAATTTCTAATATAAACCATAACTATAAAAGAAGTAATCACAAACCAACACCCACATCTATTTGCCCAAGAGTGGGACTGATCATGATTGCATTACATTCTAAGGGGAATCATATCATTCTATCACAATATTATAAATACATTTCTATGACATGCCATACAATCACTTATATATCACTTGAATTCTTTGAATGCAAATATACAATGACATGTGAATTTCAAATCTAAATTATTCTATCATAAGAACAATATCTTCCCTTCTTGCCTCCTAGTCCTAATCTATAGTTGGGAGTCTTTACCAAAACTATTAGCTAAAAATATAATAAGAAGGCATGAGTTTGGGCAACTCAATAAGTAGGCTGAATAAAAGGAAAAATAATCAATAAAATAACATGTTTATTCTAGAACATGGTTAATCTATTCTCAAAATTAAATTATACAAAACATTCAATGTCATTTAACTCAATCATCTCTATAACATTCAAGTCTATATACCAATCCCAAAACACTCTATATTCCCATTCATTTGTATATTTATAGAATATTATAAACATCTTTTTCGATAAATAACTCAATGAACTTCAATCACTATAAATTCTTAGGATATTTAATATCCTTACCATTTATAAAATCAATACAAAATCATTTCATGGAATGCTTCACATTCCTTTTAACATAGACATTCAATTATATACACAAAAGAATAATCATGTGGGATGTTCACTATCCCCAACCATACTTACATGCACGATGACAAATCATGGGATAATCCATATCCCCATCATATCATACAATTATAAATGCACCCAAGAAAGCAAACCCTACTTATTTACATGAAGACCAATTTTAGAATCCCCCAATTCCATTATTGCTTATCTATCCTCTAATGATCCTACAGACACAATGATTTCATTCATTTAGAAAAGCTATTTGGCTAATTTATAAATGGCTCTATATGCCTCTCAATTGCACAATGGCATTTTAATTTAACCATAGACTTATCCAACTTCACTTTTCTTTCAATTGCCATTCATATTCAATAACAATTTATAGTTGGATCAATTAATTACTTATGACTACTCATGAATACGATTTATCAAGTACCCTATCAGCAATTTCAAATTATCAATTCCATAATAAAGTGGGTCATGGTCTTCCTTCACAATAACACATAACCATAAGCTAATAATTAATAGTTAATCAACTTCAAGAATCAACTAAGTAAGCTTCTGATTTAGTCTTTTGGCCATCTCAATTCATTATTTACAAATCCCCCCTTTTTAACATGCACTTAGGTTACTGTTTACCTCACAAATCATATTATAATATGTTTAAATCACCTTAATGCATTGCAATTTATAAATTAACCATTTTCCCTTGGCAATTCCACATAACTCATAAAATCCCCAATTTTAACTATGTATGAAATCTTAATAGGGCAACATCGTTTTCTCCATAGTAATCAGCCATAAACATGAATTTTCATCCCAATTCTCCTGTTCACCTATTGATAGCAAACCTTAACATATAGAAAATGTAAATTAGATAAGGAAAAATCAATTTTCCACACCTAATTCACTTTAAACATATAAGAATTCATTAATTGACCACTTTCCCATGGTTCTATAACAAAACCCCATCATTTCATCCTAAAGCACTATTTATAAGACCCTAACTAGCATGAACCATCATATTTTATGCCCAATCATTCCAAAGCATGTTACTATTATCTAATTAAGTCTTTTCCTCATGAAAGCCAGACAAATTCATATTAAATTTCTCCCAAAAGTCACTATTTATAAAACCCTAATCATGCTTAGTCATTTATTCAAATTGGAAAAAGCAACTTACCCAATCATTTGTAATTGACTTTCCCCATTAATTATGATTTCAAATTCACTTATCCAAGAACCCACCATGGGTTGTAGTAAAACATGATTTTTCTCATTTTCACCACTCCAACAAGTTGGTAATTGGCTTTTGGAAGCGTAAAGGAGACATGGAATGCCTAATCTAGGATTTGCCTTAGCGAAATTACGCTAATTGGACCTAAGGACATGAGAATGGACATGGGAAGAAGGAAAACAGAACGGAGAAGAAGAACGGAATAGGTCTAACTGGAAAAAGTTGGGTCCCCATTTTATAGCCAAAGTTGATGCCATGACATCCAAACCTTTGGATGTCCGAGCCCCCTCTCTCTTGATCCAATGCCACGGTGCCCAATCCCAAGCTGTAGCATACTATTTGCTACCCCCTTTTTCTTCCTTGTTTCTTCTCTTTTTCACTTTATTTCTTCTCCATTCTTTTTAGCCTTTGTTTTCCACGTAATATTAACATAACCAACATAATAATTGTCCCTTACATCATTAGGAATCCGATCATAATCTATTTACATCTATTTTTAATTGATACAATCACAATTTACTAATATAGAATTCATACCTTCTTAACTTACTTTATTTCAAACAAAATTCTCCTCTACTTTCATTTCTTATATCTCTTTTATTTTTACCATATCATTTTTACCTAATTATGGTATTTAAAAACACAATTGATCCTTTCACATGACTTAAAATAATTTCTTAAATCGCCACATATCCAAATTTTTACAAAGCGTCCCTCACACTTAATATATTCTATGCTTATTGTCCCCAGTTAGTTATTTAAGAAAATTTTTCAATATTCCTCCCACTTTTAACACCCTAGGTGTTACAAATTTTCATATATATGGCATGGATTGTAAGCCATGATATTTCATTTATGATGTGAATGGAGTTGTTATGGGTCTAAGGTAGTTATTTGTCTTGCATTGAGATTAGTTTTGTGATTCTGGGAATTTTGATTAGATATGTGTGAATGATTGTATAGTTGTAGAACCCTTGTATTTTAGGGAAGACTCTGTTGTATTTTGGTAGAATCCTTCTTTGGGATATAAAATGGTAGCACCCTAGGAGCGGGATGGTACAAGTTATCTACATTAAATAGGGGCGGCTAGGTAAAGGATTGCCCTCGGCAAAGACATGAGCAGAGGATGATGGGTTTGCCATTGTATCTCTACAAGTATTTATGTAACCTACTTTGATACCACTTGTTGATCCTATAGGCTAGGAAAAAACTCAATAGGGGAGGGGTGAATTGGGTTGTTAAAAATTTTAGCTTAAACTGTTTGAAGGAGTAAAGTTCCATTTAGCAATTAATTGAAAACAATGTAAGCAATCAATAAGTAGAAAGAGATTTTTATAGTAGTTTAAGTCAACTATTCTACTCCACTCTTCCAAGTACTCTCCTCTAGTAACTTGGGTTCCACTATCTCACTATAGCAGTACAACCAGTGCACTTAACATTCTTCTTAATTCTTGCTCAAGCAAGAATAATAATCTAGTGCCTCTATAATCTTCTAGATTCCTACTTTAGGGGGTGTGGATACAATGTAGCTACTGGCTGTGAGACACCCTTAAATAGGCTAATACAACACTTCTTGAGTCTGGTCTCCAATACTAGATCAAGGAAATTATAGAAATACAGATTGAAAAATAAATGCACTTTATAGAGTATTTCACTAAAAGCATAGGGTAAAACTTTCAGAAGCTTTGAATGCAAAAGTGATTGCTCTTCCCAAAAGTTATTGAGAGCCTTAATGAATGTAGTAGAAGATTGTTGTATGAAGGCATTGAGTTGCCCTTTGTAAGTGAAAGAATGAAGGTTGAAGCTTAGTAAAATGGAACAGTTCCTTTTCTCGTTTCAGCTTTTCTTCTCTTATACTAGCTTTGAATTCAAGCCATTGGAGGTAGGTGAGCTTCATTAAATGTAGAAGAACATTTGAAATTTCCCCCATTGAAATCCATCATCTTTTGGTTGGGTTTTACAGCTGTGAAAGCTTGTGAAAGAGGATGATACGGATCATTTAAAGCACTATTCAACACATCTAGGATGGCTTTAGACTAATCGCTTTGGATGTAGTTGCTACTTCAGAACATCTCAAGTTAAGATTCCAAAATGTTTAAAGAGGCAGAAAGTGTTGGATAACTTAAAGTTGCACTCCTTCTAAAATAGTTTAGCACATCAAAAGTTAGTTATTCGTAATGTTTTAAGAGATATGTCTACTTTTGAACTTCAACAATTCTGAGGCAATGTGTTTATAATGTCCAAAGTTTGTCTCTTTTGTTGCTTCACATTGTCTAAAGCATGTCTTTGAATTATCTAAAATTTTGGATGAAGCTTTCTTGAACTAGTGCCTTAGAATGATGCTTCAACATGTCTGAGATAAAATTTCAAACGATGTGAAGTGACAAAAATCACTTGGCTGCGTGATCTAAAACTTTAGCATGTCTCAAAAGCTTTCATAACATTTGGAGTTCTAGCCATAGTCAATTTTTAGAAGATTTTAAAGTGGTTTCTAGTACATCTGAAAGGTTTTTATAACATCTAAAATTGTGTTGAACTTCTGGCATTTGGAGTTCATGTTTCAACGCAACTGAAGATGGCATAATTCTGCGTGGAGCACGTCTAAAATGTTTTGGGATGATAAGCATGTTCCTTTCAAGATTTTTGAAATGTATTGAGAAGATTATGTCTGGTCTAAACTATCTTTAACACTTTTAGCAATTAAGTTATAGTTCTTTGATCTTCCATATTTTCAACTATGCTTTTGAACCTGTTTCTGCATATTAGATCTTGTTAGACTTCCATTAGTAATAAACTTAATCAAGTTTTGTTTGTTATTAAAGCTATACACATATTAACAGAAATAAATAGACTCACAACAAATGTGGAGTAGTTGAATTTACAAAACTAAGAGAAACAAACTCCACAAATATAAACAACAATGGATAAAGTTGGGCCATCCACAATAGAGGTTAATGAGGAAGGTGACACTTATTTTCCCAAAGATTGGAGGTTCAAGCATGCTCACCCTGAAAACTAGATAATTGGTGATGTGTATGATAGAGTTAGGATTAGATCATCTTGTCTCTAAATATGTGGTAGTTTTGCCTTTATTTCTCATCTAGAGCCAACTTACACGGAACAAATGTTAGAGGATGAAAATTGGATTTTATCTATGCAAGAAGAATTAGACTAGTTTAAGAGAAACGATGTGTGGACCTTAGTTCCAAGACCAAACATTCAAACTATGATAGGAAACAAATGAGTCTTTAGGAACAAACTTGATGAATCTAGATTAGTAGTGAGAAACAAAGCAGGATTAGTAGCAAAGGGGTATTGTCAAGAAGCAGAGATAAATTTTGAAGAGTCTTATGCCTTGTTACTAGGATAGAAGCCATTAGAATACTGTTAGCTTTTGCATCCTATATGAATTTCAAGTTATACTAAATGGATGTTAAAAGTGTTGGGATTATTGTATGATTTTCATGACAACAAAACTTGTCTTAAGATTTAATTTATACCAATGATGGTTCTAACATAGGAAGCTTGAAATATAGAAATATATGCTTGAAATATTCATGCTTTGTTGGAATATCATTTGTGCAAGCATGTACATCTTGATATAAGTCTAGAAGGGAAATCATCTTGATCCATATTGTTTTCAACCTTGTTTATCATGCCTTGGATCATATGCTAAATGTTTCTTAAATAGATATCTTTTTGAGTGAAAAAGAATAAGTGCTTAAAAGAGCTTATATAAACAAAATCATGATTTAAAGTTCATACCCATGCTTTTCAACTTATGCAAATTTCATATGGATAATTATATTGTAATTTACAATGGAAAATGTAGTGAAAAACATATTTCAAAGCCAACAAAGTGGTAAGTGCAAAAATTTTCCAAGTGTAGGATAACAATCTGCAATCTATAATCTACTACATTCTAGAGAAATCAAATATGCAGATTACATTTTAGAAGAATTAAATTAAAGATCATAATTTAGAAGAAAAGAGGAGAATGAAGAAACAAGGCTTCAAAATGTATAACAAAGAGAGCTTGCTATGTCTGTTAAACTCAAAGGGAAACTTTCATAGACAAATGCAATGACATAAATAGTTGAAGATGAAGCCATGATTCGAGAGCGTAAACTGCATTCAAAAAATTTGGACTATCTATAAGCCAAAGTTTGTACGAGACAAAGTAAAAAAAAATAATTTCATAAAGCACTCATACAAATGAAGAAAAAAGAAAAACAAAGAAACAGCCACTCGGACTATCATGCATAAAGAGAAGAGACTTTGCTTGTTTAACAAAGCTAGAAGAAAGAATTCTTCCATGGATAAGAAGGCAAAAAGACAAAGTAGAAGCAACTTTGTCTGAGCAAAGATAGACAAATCAAGAATGAAGTTGGAAAGACTAACTTTGTTAGTCGCTCGGACAAACGCACACAATGTGGAACTTTGTCTGACTAGGTGCTCAAGCAAATGTGCTTAATAGGAGGAACTTTGTCTTTAACTATTATGCTCAGACAAATGCCTACAACATGAAGACACTTTGTCTAACCAATTGAGGAACATGGTAAGATGAACTTCGTCCTTCACTTACTTAAGACTAATGTGGAACAAAAGAAAAATACCTTACGTCATCTGATTGAGCAAATAGAAAGATAGAACTAAATTTATTTGTAGATAAGTTTGACTTCATCTGTGGCACTAGAATTTGTTTGTTACTTACTACAGACAAATCACATTCATGGAGGTTTGAGTAGCAGACATAATTCAAGGGAGAATTTGTCTAAGACTTTCTATAGACAAATGCAGAGACAGAGAGAGACCGTGACTTCTCCAAAGTTAATTGATTTATGTGACTAGCATCTAAATGGCATCTGCACTCATGCTTTCATTGTGCACACTTGTTTCAGTCACTATTTTCGGCAGTAAGCGGTGTTGCAGTCTTTCTAGCTATGATAAGTCAATACGAGGAACCTTTTTCAACACATCTTATCATCTTCCTCTTTGTTAATGAGCGTGTTTTAGTAGCTCAAGACAAATCAGAAGCAATGCACTCCAACAAAAAAATCACAATAATCTTCTTCATTCAAACTACACTCATTCCTGCATCTTTTCCAACCTACTCCTCTGCAATGATCAAGTTTATGAAGATCTATTTAAGGAGATGAGTTGGACAATTCAAGAGGAAGTGAAGGAATACTTTTCAAATGAGCTTGACCTTATGCAAATCCTTCCACTCATGGCTAGGAGCTTAAACCTTCAATTATTTATTCTTGAGCTTAAACCTTCATATTTCTAATGGTCATTGTCTTTACATTATGCAAAGATCTTTCTATATTGATAGAGTTTTAAAAGATGACATCTTCCTCTATGCTTCATTGTAACACTTTATAAAAGTGTATAAGTTTTTTATTTAATCTGAAAACCAGAGAGTTGATGGTGATCTCTGGAAAACCATTAAGTTTGGTAGTGAGCTTCGAAACTGGTGAGTTTGTGGTGAGCTCAGGAAAACCACACTTTATGAGTTGTTGATGAGCTCGGGAAAACCAACAAGTTTGCTAGTGATCTTAGATACCAGTGAGCTAGGAGAACTATTGTATTTCCATTATATGGGATATAGTGGAACCCAAGAGTCACGCCCTACCTAAGGGCCTTTGCATTTCACCCTTATCCCATAATTTCCTCATTTCTAAGAAAACACTCTGCCAAAAATTCAGCAAAGTCTACCATAAAATATAAGAATCTACACCTGGCAAACATTTAATCATATTAAACTAATCTTTTAGTAACTATAAAAATAATAATACTATCCACAAAACTCACATGCATACCCATAACTACCCAGATTGAAACCAAATCATGATGGCCATACATAACTATGATCAGACATATCCATTTCTAATATGATATATCAACCACTATGACATGCCAATACTTTTCTTTTATACATCATTTGAAATCTCTTTAACTACAATCATACAAATACATGAAATCATTATTATACAAATACATAATAGGATTTCAATCTTAACATTCTATCATACCATCAAAAATATTTTCTACTCTTGTTTCCCAATCCAAACCCATAGTTAGGATTTCTTACTTGACCTGTCAACTAAAAAAATAATAATAAGAAGGCCTGAGTTTGGGTAACTCAGTAAGGTTAAAATAACAATATAATCAATAATCAATAAAATGTCATGTTCAATCCAAAACATGTATCATTCATTCTTAATATGAAAATATGCAAAATATTCCATGTCATTTAACTCACTTATATCCAACATGATTCACAATTTATGATGGAATTAAAAGTAATGCAATAAAATAACATTTGATTCAATAAATAGCCAATACCGTATATATATCGCAATATCCACATTTACATAATATGTCATATCAACTCTACATAACAACATGTGATACTCTCTATCCCCATCCAATCATGCATTCACATAACACCATACTTTAATTACATACACAAGTAAGGGATAATTTCTATCCCAATTCTCATACTTTCAATGAAGATAACCAACATTAATCAATATGAACTATTTCATGGAATGCTTCACATTCCTACAATATAAACATTCACATATTCACAAGAAGAATAATTATGGGATGTTCATTATCTCTAACTATACATACATGCCCGGATACAAATAAATGGAATAATCAATATCCTCATCCAATCATGCATTCAATCACAAAAGAGCCTCTTAAACTCATGAGTCATCAAGTTCCATCCTCAAGTTCAATAACTTCCCATTTGTTTCATGATCCTACACATACAACAATACATTTATTTACCAATACAACTTTAATTAATTTATATCAAGCAAATGCATTATTCTAACATTAGTCCATTATTAAATTTGGATTTTCTTTAGGTGTATAACTGCATTATATCACCAATCACAAGACTGTCTAACTTATCTTTTGCTTTAATTACTTTTGAATCATGCATTTTATGTATTTAATATGTCATATTAATGCCTCTTTCATAGTCAATCTTAGGCTGTAACCTGATTAGCTGATCACATCATTTTCCTTAAAAACTCTTTTCATCAAACATATGAAAAATACTAATATTCTAATTTCCCTAATAGGGTATCTCAAAGAACTTTCTTTTCTTACAACAATAATCTTATATACAACATGATCAACACTTAAGCAACTCAATTATATCTCAAAACAACTAATTATTCATCCCATCCCCTTTTGGGTTCTAGGGCTACAATAAAACCCTTTATATATGGGTATATTTCTCATTAAAGCATTTCATCAAAAAGTTCACATGCACTATTTAAACCTTAGCATTTTAACAAGGATTTCAAGGGGATTTTATTCCCAACAATACTTACTCACCATATAACTTACATATCATCATACAATTAAGAAAATTAAGCCATTAATTCGATCATTTCACTGCTAAAATATCATATACATGAAATTCCCTCTTTCCAAAGTTTATTCAATTACTATTCGATACCCTAATCAAAGGTTCTCATGCCCAAATCCTTCAAAAACTATTATAAAACACGAATTAAGCATTTTTCCTAAGCCAATTATACATGATTCATGACATTCCCTAATTTTTTATTATTTACAAAACCCTAATAGATACAATTCATCAATTTAAATGGGGTAAAATGAACTTACCATGTAATTCAAGTGTGGCTTTCTCCACAAAATGGGAATCCAACCTCAATCCTTAAGAAGCTTCCATGATTCATAGCCAAACACAATTCTCTTGCCTTTTCCACCATTAAACAAGGCAAATTTGGATGTAAGATGTATGGGTGATGAATTTTATGCATTAACCAAGATTTCCCTAGCTAAAATGGCATGAATTCCAAATTTAGGGGTTGGGTTTCAAGGCAAAGGCATGGAGAAGCAATAGGAAAGAAAATCCTGAAAAACATGGCTAAAATAGCCCTTAAAATGTCAATTTTTGAGCCACTACCATATGGCCACCGTGGCTTAGGATTGGATGCTGCTACCTCCAATTTTCTCCTTAAAACGCCATTTTCTACTTGGATGTCGCGGCTTAGGATTGGAAGCCACGATGTCCATTTTGCTGTCCATTGTTTGCAATTTGGTAAATTAAGCATAACTTGACCATACAATATCCAAATCATGAAATTCTTGATGATTTGGAAAGATAATCACATTTTTTTATGATCACATTTTCTAATTTGGCCTCAATATATGAGTAATTTAGCCTCAAAGTGACTCCTTGTATTTTAAACACAATATAAAGCTCTATAGATTGTTGTAGTATTTTAGCTCTAAATTTCTCATGCAATTCCAATTCACATGATTCTTAATGAATTGTGAAGGTAATTTAAATGGCCATAACTTTTGTGTTGAAAATTTTTTCTAAACAATCCTCTATATCTACCAAAAATTGAAGATAATGACACCTATTTCATATACAACTTATTTTTAACATGTTCTTGCCCTTTTTCTTCATTCTTTTCCATGTGATTTCTCAATAATAATGTCATGTAAATACATATTAAAATGCATATATTATGCCCCCAAATAGATAAATTAAATCATTTAATAATCACCCCACTCTCATATGTATTCAAATTTTCACTTTTGCTTAAGTAATATGCTTAATAACTTCAAATTTTCAAATTGGTTCATATCCATCATGGCCTTAGAAATATTTCCAAATAAGTTTTTCTTATTTTAACTCCTCAGATGTTACAAACTACCCCCTTACAAATTTTTTCATCCTCAAAACTTTACGTATCACTTGGATTTTTGTTATTTCCATAAAATTTTCAAATTTACTCATTCGGACTATTGAATAGCTTGTGAATCCATATAAACATGATACATTGCATAAGTTATGTATTTTTGATTATATTGTTAGCATAAATGCATGGTCTTAATGATGAACAAAGTTTAATTAAAGATTATGTACTAATGGTTATTGCCAAGCATTTAGCATGCAAAAGCAAATTGCAAGCCTTAGGAATAAATGAACACAAAAGATATTCTAAGGCGTCAATCTGTTTGACTAAAAAGACTTAGAAGGGTGCAAAAGCAAAAGATGAAGTACTGTTATAGTCAAAGCTTAAATGAAAAGTAACCAACCATCACCATTCATCTATCAAAGTGAAGATTATCTCTAACAAATACAAAGCAATGTGCATACAACAGACTTTGTCTATCATAAGTGAACCATAGTCAAAGGCTCACCAAGCTAATGATTGTCTATTAAAAATAGAAAAGGCAGAGAAGTGCAGTTTGTCTGTGCCTCTAACAATTCATCTACTACCTATAATAGATAACCCAACAAATAAACTCCTAAAAAGATAATACATCTGCACCTCAACAATTTGTTTGTTACTTACAATAGACAATCCAACATAAGAAGTGCTAAAAATATAGTTTCTCCATGCCTCAACAATTCGTCTGTTACTTACAAGAGACAATCCAACAGATGAAGTGACAAAAAGATAATTCATCTGCACTCCTATAGCTCATCCGTTACTTAAAATAGACAATCCAAAATAGAAAGTACTGGAACTATGATTCATCTATGCCTCCACAATTCATCTATTATGTGCAATGGACAGACCAATAGATGAAGTGCTAGAAAGACAATTTGACTATGCTAACTAGATTCATCTGCAGACCATGGATAAACTGGAAGATGAAGAGACTTTGTCTAATAGATAGTTGGATAGATACTTTATATGTCATAAGTGAAGACAAGCAACTGAATCATTGGTTTTCATCCAACATTAATGATGCTCTTTCCATTTTGATGAAAGAACCTGCCACTATAGTAACTCTTCATCCACTACTTCTTAAGAATTACAAAATCATCTTCTCCAAGGTTAGAGCTGCAAGCATTCCAACTGACAAGGATTAGGTAGAAGTCAGAGAATTCAAATGTGTTAATTAGAACAATATTCTATCATTAATGGAGTTAACTTGCCACTGACGGTTGGAATTCAAAGTGGTTATAAATGCAACATTATTGTATTAAGAAGAATAATCAAGGAAAATATTCAATATCCTCTTGAGAACATTTACTAAACTAAGCCAAAACCTTTTGAATCTTTTAAGATTCGTGATCCTTGTATTAACCTTTCTCAACTTTCTTAGAAGGCTCCCAACCACCTTTTGGGAAGATCATTTACTTTTGCATTTAATCTTTAGAAATCTTCCTCTATGCTTATTAAGAAATATTAGTGCTTTAACTTTCAATATTCATTGTAATTCCCTTGAGCTAGTGGTTGAGACTAGACTTAAGAAAAGTTGTGATTGTTTGAGTGCAAGCAAGAGCTATTTATTTATGCCCCCTAGAGCTAAAATTTATAAGAGTGCTAGGAGCATTATGATTATGTCACCTAGAGCTAGAATCTTGAAGAGTGCTAAAGCACTATGTTTATGCCCCTAAGATTTGGAATCTAGAAGAGTGTTGGGAGCACTGCAGTTACGCCCCCTAGAGCTAGAATCTACAAGAGCATAGAGTGCACTAAATGTATTTTTGCTATTAGAGATAGTGGAACCTGAGATACTAAGAGAATAATGCTCCTGGAAGAGTGGAGTAGAGTGTTTACTCAAACCATTATAAAAATCCCTATCTTATTTATTTGTGCATTGATCGAGTGATTGAATTGATTGCTAAAGAGACATTTGATCCTAAAGGGGTTTACCAAAATTTTAAGTATCCAATTCACCCCTCCCCTCTTGGATATTTGCCTAAGCTTCAGGAACAACAAGTGGTATTTGAGTAGATTACACAAAAATTTGTAGTGATCCAATGGTAAATCCATCATCCTCTTTACAGATATTCGCCGAGGGGCAATTCTCTATGCGACCACCCTTATTTGATGGAACCAAATTCACTTACTGAAAGTTGAGGATGAAGCAATTCATTATAGCCAATGATATGGAATCTTTGAAGGCCATTAAAATTGGAATCACTCTTCTCACCGCTAAACTAGATGCATGGACTAAAGAGGAGGCTACCTCGGTCCAAAATAATGCAAAGGCTATGAACTCTTTGTTCTATTGACTATCTTCATTTGAGTTTGATAGTGTATCCTCTTGCAATACTACAAAAGATATTTGGGTTAAATTACTGTCTATATATAAAGGATCCTCATAGGTCAAAGGAACTAGAAGCAATATATTGATAGGAGAACTAGAAAACTTTAAGATGAAAGAAGGGGGAGAGCATATTAGAAATATACGCTCACTTTTCAAAAATTACTAATGCTTTGAAAGCTTTACAAAAGAAGTCACAAATTCTAAACAGGTAATGTAGATACTAAGGGCACTATCAGAATCCTAGAACTAGAAGATCACAATGGTAGAAGAAGCAAAAGGATCTGAACATTCTTCTAGTGGACAATCTCATCAGCTCATAGATGTCACACGAGCTAATCAAAACTAAAAGAGAGGAGCCAATGAAGCAAAGAAAGGCATTACCCTCAAGGTGACCAAGGAGAACAGTAGTGACCCTATATCACAATCTGGCGATGATATGGCCATGTTAGTCAGAAACTTCAGAAGGTTCGCAAGAGGTAGCAAAGGCAGCACCTCTAGGTGACAGCCTAGATAGCAGAAGGGAATGATTGAAAGAACTGAAGGGATTGGACACATGTCTTCTGAGTATCCCAATGAAGAAAAAGTAAATGTGAATAAGAAATATGAAAGAAGAGAGAAGAAATATTTTCAGAAGTCATCAAGAAACCAAGCTAGAGGAATGTACATAAATGATGAAGACTCATCAGAGACAAGCTCAAGTGAGAAAGGTGACAATGAAGTTGAACATTTTGCAAGAATATTCTATATGGCCCACATGGAGAATGAATTAGCATATCAAATCTCCATCAAAGAGCAATGCATAACATAGCTGGAGATAGAGGTAAATGCTTAGCACTCTTATAGTTCTAACTCTTCAAGCTTGAATAGTACTTGTGTCAAATGCAAAAAGTTTGATGAATTACAACAAAGATACAACTCTCTTTTCAGTGAGTTTTAATTACTTGGCTAGAAATTCACTCAAAAGAAAAGACACTTTAAAGCAACTATCAAAGTAGATTCTATTGTAGTAGAAAGAAATTTATCTCTACAAATAGAGGTTGGAAATTTGAAGAAGCAAATTGAGATATTGAATAGTATGTTGAGTAAATTCTCCAATCCAGGAGAATTTGTCGCCAAGTTCATGAGAATGACCATTCAACTAGTAAAAAGGGACTTGGTTGAGAATAGTCAGCTAGATGATGAAAATTCACAAAAATTTGTTGGATGGTCTAAGGGAGTGAACCTCACAAAAGAAAGAGAAAATTGTCCAAATATTAGAAGGTTCATAGGTTATTTGTAACACCTATAGTGTTTGAAATCTACTCATATGAAAATGAGTAGAGTTTATTCTATGAATTTGATAAATTTCACTATTTGGAGCTATATAAAGTCAATGAGAAGAAAAGAACTTAAGTGGTGAAATGAAGCTAAAGCATATTTATGATCAATATGAATGGCCTAAAATGGTCATTATACATATTGTAATATATATGGAACATTGGATTGAGTATTGAATGCAATTTGAAATGAAAATGGCCTATGGAGTTATTTATGGGAGAAAATGATTGATAAAAATACTAAATAGGTGATTTTTAATAATTGTAATGCCCTGCCCACCCGGGGCCATTAATCCATTTTACACCGTAAATCTACTATAATTACATATAAATTTCTCCACTTTTAAGGTGGGGTGGTTGAGTCCTATGTTTTAGTTTACCTAATTTCTAATGGGATTTCTACTAAAAATTTGACAAAGTTTCCCTAAAAAATCACAATTAGAACATAATATACATCATTTATCAAATATAACAATTTGAATTAATAACATAATACATCAATCTAAATTGGTTGATTCTATCCGCAGCCTAGGACTTGTATCATACCATGATGGCATTGTGCCTTAGGGGAAATATATCATACTATCATCATATTATATATTATCTACTAAGATATGCAATGCTTCACTTTATATATTATTTGAATTCTTTAAACTATAATCATACCATTTCAATATGAATTATAATTACACATCAATACAAAATGGGATTCCAATCCCAATATACAATTATACCACAAAAATCTTCAATCTTTCTCATAAATCTTTTACTTGCCCTATCAGCTAAATTATAGAATAAGAAGGCGTGAGTCTGGGCAACTCAATAAGTAGGCATGAATAATAAATAATAATAATAAATCATAATTAATACATATGTTCTAATCCAGAACATGAATCAAAATAACACAATTTAAATATGTCCAGGAGGCTCGGCTCCTCCTTAATCCAATACCACACCATACGCCCTTCAGGCATATACAATCACAACTATAACTAGATTATACTTCCATCTCTTCCTGAGATGTATAATAGGAAAACAAATATGCTAAGAGGCTCAATTCCTCATACTATCCATATACATTTCTATCAATACAATCCAAAGATATCATCCATCCCCTCTATTTTATACATTCTTATCACAAAACTGGGATACTCCCTATCCCTTTCATGTGGAAGACATCCATACACAAGGATGAATATAACATGAGGTATTTTATAACTCCTCATTCATTTCAACCCAAGGGATACTCTCTATCCCTTTCTATATTCATGCATGCTTACTATTTATGGGATAATTCATGTCCCATTATATTCATACAATCACATACTCCCATTCTCCACATACTCAAGGAATATTCACTATTCCTCAATACACACGTATTCACAAAATAGATAAACATCATTCTTAAACAAACACGAGATATTAACAATCCCTCATCCAAAATATGCATGCCTAGAACAAACATGGGTTATCCACTATCCCCATCCATTCATTCCAAACATACAAGGGGCCACCTACTTACCTTAGGTCTCAAGCTTTGCTCATTTTCTCAAGCTCTATCTTTCTATCCTTCTCAGATCATCTTGTATAGAGTCAATGCTAATTATAATACATTACTCATAGCTAATCTCACACTATAATCATTCAACACACATAAACACTAATTAACTTAGTGTTTCTCTATAATTTTCACAAGAACCTTTCTTGTTTAACATATTTATCTGGTACCTTACAAGATTATCCCTTAAACAACATATAAACAACTCAATTAAACTTTTAGTCTAATTAATTTATGGCTTACATAGGCCATTCACAAAAATCTTCCTTAAACCCTAACTAGGGCATGACCCAAAACTCAACTTTACTAGTCCAAATCATCTCATACATTTTCTAAAACATTATAATCATGTAATTAATCATTTATCCCATGATTAATTTAACAAAAATTAGGAAATCCTTAATTTTTCTATTCATAAAAACCCTAATCATGCTAAATCTAAAATTTCTCATGCCAAATCACAATAATTACTTCATTAGATCATTCCCCCATAAATTTATAAGCACATGCATCAATTTAAGCCCCAAAATCTACTTTTGTCCAAAACCATAAAATCTAAAATATAAGATTTGATTGGGAAATCAAGCTTACCATCACTTACAAGCGTAGCCGTCCTTACAAAACGAAGGACCAAGCTCCCAACTCTATGTGTCTCAATCCATTTGGGAAAAATCCAACGTTTCTTTCATTTTCTATCTTTTTCACTATTTAAATGGGTGAAAATTGGGTTTAACTAAAAGATCACAAGTTCTTCTAGCTAGGCATGATGATTTCTTAGCTAAATAGGCAAGAAACAAAGTTAAAAGAGGTTAGGGCATGAAAGGGGAAGAAATGGAACAAAACAGGATGAAAAATGGCTTCAAAATGGCACAAATTGACTTTATAAAGTCGTGTCGCTGCCACTTGGTAGCCTCCTAGCATCCTAGTTGCCTGCCACCCTAGGCACCTGCCCCCCCGAGTGCTTACCAATGGACAAAAACCGCTACTGCTTCCCTTAGCCGCTTGCCTCATCACCTACTAGGAGTAGTTTTAGTGTAGTGGCCATAAATTTCTTCTATTGGATAGATAATTCTAAGCTCTACAACTTTCATGTTGACAACTGGTTCCAAATTATCCAATAAATATGTCAAAAGTTTAATTAAAGTGGACCCATCTCATTCATCTCGTTATTTTTCAGCATAAAAACTAGTTTTGGTGTATTAATCATAACTTACTCATATGACATTGAAATCAAGTGATTATTGATTTTTTAGAAAGATAATTTCATGAATATAACTTTTATGTTGAACACTTTGTCTCAATCATCCAAATGTTTTGTTAAAAATTGGACACAAATGACATCATTCACATTTTCAGCTTTTTTACCATATCATATATAAAAAATTTTACCCCTCATTTTTAACAAAAATCCACAATTTAACACCACCATGTGTTACAATAATTGAACTTAAATGAGGTAGGGAATGGTATGAACATAATTCATTTCATGTATGTGATGTGTGGGAAGTGATTTTTATGATGATGGAAGTGTTTTATGTGAAACAGGATCATTGATGAATTGTATAACTACAAATTCTGAATTTGAATAGTTCCTTCTAATGAATGGATTATTGATTGAGCTTGGGAGTGAGATTTAATTACTAGAATAAGCATTTTGGGATGATTCTACATGAAATTAATTAAAAATGAAATGATTAAAAGTTTAGTGTTCATGAATGAGAGAAAAGTAGAAAATTTGGAAGAAAACTAAAGGAGCACAAGTGTGTATTATGAAAATGTTGAATTTTAAAAAGGGGCCATTGTGATTGAATTTTGGCATGGATAATGGACTAATTTGAAATAGTGTTTAACATAGAAGCTATATATTATGAAATTATCTATCAAATGGAAGAAACATCACTTGATTCTGATATCATGTGAGAAAGTTATGACTAATACACTAAAACAGTTTTAGATGACTGAAAAGTAACAAGATGAATGAGATGGGTCAACTTTACTTAAAATTTTTACATGTTTGTAGGCTACTTTGGAAAATTTTGTTAACATTAAATTTGTATCACTTGAAGTTATCTCTCTAATGCATAAAAAATCATGTAATTTGGACATCATGTAGTTATCCTCAAATTACTAATGCTATATTAAGATAAAAATTTTTTATCGCGGCGAGGTTTCAGAAAATCCATTTTTTGGCATACAGCAAGTCCTTGCTGAGGCAAGGCTCTTCCCTGCCACAAAAGCCATTTTCCTACTGCATTAAGGCAATTTCCTACTATGGCAAGGCTTTAGAAATGCATTTTTGGCCTATCCAGCAAGTCCTTACTATGGCAAGGGTCCGCTGGTATGCTGGAGTACTAGAAAAATGCGATGTTTTAAGCCCCAAACCCATTCCATTTTCATTCTAGTCTATCTCATTTTCTTCCTTAACATTGTTCTTCCTTCCCCAACTCTTCTTTGCCCCATTTGTCACCAATTTTGCTAGAAAACATTGGGATTAAGGTGGTTAATCAACCTAGCATGCCTCTTGGCTTGGGTTTTTGGAATTTGGATGGTGAGAAATGGAAGAAGATTCAGATTTTGGTGATTGGAGGAAGCTACTTGGAAATTTTGGCTTGGAAACATGTTTATGGGATGATGTCATGCATGAATATCATGGTAAGTCACTTTTATTCAATTGAATTTGGATTTTGTGTAAGCTAGGGTTTTTGTAAATAAAACTTTTTTTGGGGAAAATTTAAAATTTATATTGTGGAATCTTGGAGAAAACATTTAACACATGCTTAATAAGGTATTGGGAGTGAATTGGGTTTGAAAATCATAAATTTTGGCTTGTTAGGGGTTCATGTTCTTCATGAACAGTGATTTTACGGAGAATTTAATATGGATTATTGCATGAACCATGGGAGGAATGTGTAATTTATAAGTTATGATGTTTTTGGGATTTATATAGGGTGATTTGGACTTGTAAAAATGGATGTTCAATTGTGACCTGGTTTGGGTTAATTAGGAAAATTGTGTATGGGCTATGTAAGTCATAAATTAGTTGAATTAAAGACTTAATTGAGTTGTTTTAAAGGTGTTTAAGTATTGATCATGTCATATACCAAATAAATATGGCTGCGACATGTTAATGGACTAACCATAGTATCTAGAAATTATACTTTATGAATTAGGCAAAGTTTCTTTGTAAATAAATGGCTTATTTGTATGTATAGGGAAAATTAAATATGGTTGGGAAGCTATGGAGCTTGTGGCATTATGGGGAATAAGTCATCAGCCAAGTAAGTAGACTATATTTGTATGTTTATTTGATTGAATGGAGATAAACGTTATCTCCTGAGTTTATGTTGTGATATGTGAATGTATGAATGGAATGAAGGGATAGTGATTATTCCCTATTTTATATAGGAATTTGTAAGAATAAAGGGGGACGTAATGTATGCTTGATTGAAGGAATAGATTACCCCTTGGCATATTTGATACTTTATTATGTTAAGAATTGTGAAAATTCGAGAATTTGATTATGTTAATTGGAATTTTGAGGATTCCAAGATGTATGTTTGGATTATGTTGAGATGACTACGTATTCATTTTGTTGAAGAAATGGGAGACCTTACGGTTCCCTATTTTCATGTTTGGTTTTATGCATTGAACTTTTATGTATGGAATATGATAAGGGATTTGAGATGGATCCCTATTATTGATTATTGTTTGTTATACAGTTTACTTACTGAGTCTGTTTAGACTCGCCCTAGTTTATTTTTTTTTAGTTGGTAAGTCAAGCCATGGAAGATTACGATGACAGAATACATAGAAGAGTAATTTATTTAAGAAGTAAATATACCTTGTGACAGAATGTTGTATTATTTTAGTGGGATTGAAATTCTTTTGTGTATGAAAATTTAAATGTTGAATCCTTGTATTCAAATAATCCTAAATCATGTATAATGAGAAGGAATGGTAAGTTTTATTTGTAATTGTGGAATTATGATTGTATATGTTATTCAATAGATTTCAATGCTGTAAAAGTGAAATATTAGCATCTCCTAGTAAAGTATTTATGATTGTGTTAAGTCACCTTAGGTGTACTGCCATCGTGATCTACTTTGACCTTGGGCAACTATGGAAGAGTGAATGTATGGATATGTAATTTAGAAGCTGCATCATTGGCTTTTACTTTTGAATTATTTTATTACTTTAATTTATTTCATAAATTATTGTACACGTGGAAAACCCATCTATTAAGGTTAGGCTCTACCAAATTTTGGGCAAAACACCCCACCCTAAAAGTAGGCAAATCTTAGTGAATTTATATGGTACAATGAATGTTGTGCCTCGAAAAGCAGGGCATGACATTATCCTTGGGTAAAGAAACTAATGGAATATAGTGCACCAAGCAAAATTCCAAACACTTACTATTTCTACAACAAAATTGGACACAAAGCATATGATTATTGTGCCAAAAATATGCAAGAAAAAGGTACAAAGATGAGATGGAAATCCAAGGATTATGCACAATCTTCTAGCACACACAATTCCACTAACATCATTGGACCCAATACTTGGGTACCAAAGAGTTAAGAAGAATATTTACTTTGGATGCAGCTAAGTTTGAAAGCTATGTCTATCAATACCTAGTTCATGGATAGCAGCTACTTAAGACAAATGACCAAAAATAAAAAGTTATTCTAAGAATTGAAGCAAATAAATGGAGGAACATGTTGGTCCCTTATGCAATGGTAGCTTAAGAGGGGGGGGGGATTGAGCTTTTCAAACTTTTGGCCCAAATCAGATGATTATGGTGTTGAAAGAATAAATAAAACAGATTGCACAATAAACAACACAAGATTTTTATAGCCTTCCTGGGTTCCTACTCCACTTCTCTAAGTCAATCTTCTCTACTGAGCTCAAGTTCCACTAATACCTTGATCAACCTGATCAAAAACATGTTAGTTTTACAATAAGCTCACCAACTAACTTACTAGTTTTCAAAGCTAACCAGAAACTTTCACAACTTGTTGGTTTTCCAAAGCTCACCAACAAACTTACACCTTTTAGCAAGTTTCCTATTTGCTAATCTCTATACATAAACACCAAGCACTTTGCTTGTGTTGCCAAACACTAAAATAAAGTGTATAGATTAATGCCTCTTACTTAGGTAGATTTGTACATAAATGCAGATTTTTAAGTGAAAGATTAAACAGTATGAGTAAAAGATTCAAACTCCTTGATCGAGTAGAGATTTGAACTTTGATAGCTCTGGCTAAGTTCTATTCATTGGAGTTGAACATTTGGAGGAAGATTTTGAATGAACTTTGCATCATCAGCAAAGTTTGAAAAATATTCAATCAGGTTATCTTCTTCTACTTCTGAATCTCTCTTTTGTAGGTTGAGAGAGCTCTTTTTTTCATTGACCTTGGCAAACATTTAAACATTTTTCTTTACCTTATCTTTTGTCTGACGTCTGAATTTGCTGCCTTCTAGTATCGGTCTATTACTTCTGTCACTGAATTTTCCAAATGTTCAATTTTGTATCAAGTTTTTAGAAGAGATGAGTGAACATGTGGTGTCTTGATTGATTTTGTATAATCTGACTCTTTTTCTTTAGAATTTTTGAAGTGATAGTAATCCTTCTTAGTTGCGTTAGTCACTTGTTGAGAGAAGTTTAGATTTTTTAAACTTATATTGCCTTTGAAAAAGTAATATGAAGCCTTCTACAAACATTTTCAAAGCTTGATCAACATCTCCAAAGCATGGCCTAACTTCTCTGAAGCATGGTTAGCTTCTCTAAAGATTGTCTAAATCTTTTCCGAAGCTTGGCTTCAGGTTCTTCGAAGCATGTTGGTTTACTTTGAAGCATTGCTGATTATTTCTGAAACCTATCTAGTTGTTTCCAAAGTGTTTTGTAAATTATCCAAAATTTCTTTGCACTTTTTCTAAAGCATTCTTGATAATTCTGAAGCTCTCTTAATTATTTTAGAAAGGCGCTGTGACTTGTCCAAAACAATCTTGATTATCTTTAAAGCACACTATAAGATCTTCAAAGCTTTGAAAAAGACTCTAAAGTATGCTTTAATATTTTTTGAAGTGTGTTTGTGATAAGTCCAAGACTTGCTTTGAGAATTCAAAAACTTGTTTTATACTTTCTCTAAAGTGTGTTGTGATGATTTTTGAAGCTTACAACGAGGATTCCGAAGTATGCTTGAGCATTTCCAAAGCTTACTATTTTTTCTCACAGACTTGTCCAAAGCTTGCTAATTGTCTCTGAAGTTTCTCTGTATTCTTTTGGAAGTGAACTGCAACCACCCTGAAGTTGCATTGTGCCTTATCCGAAGGTCGTTTAGACATCTCCAAACAATATCATGTCAGTTTTCTAAAGATTCAACCATTTTCTCCAAAGTATTCCAATTATCTCTGAGACTGCGCTGATAGATCTCCGAAGACGCTTGAGAAATTTCTGAAACAACCCAATCTTTTCCAAAGTACATTAAAGTGATTTCGAAGTTGCTTCTTTCGACTCCAAAGCATATCTTCAACACTTTAGAAATTATATTTCTTGAATTAAGTATATATGAAATTTATATACTTAATTTTGAAAGAGCATTTACTTCATATCTTCCTTCTGTCATTATAAAGATTATTCTCAAGTTGAATGACTTAAACTTTCTGCAACATTGTTAAAAATAAGATGTTAGTACCTTAATGTTTCACTCATGCTTTTGATCATCATCAAAACATACTTGGTTAAGAATATTTGTCATCAAAATCAAGCTAGATAACATGGCTCAACAAAACAGTTGCATTAAATAATAATGACAATGGCCTCATCAAACAAATAGGAAAATTTTATGTTTTATCCAATGCATGCATAGAGGATGTATTATATGTAAAAGGACTCAAGCATAATTTGCTAAGTGTCAGTCAATTATGTGTTAAGGGTCACAAAGTTGTATTTAAACCATTTGCATGTAATATATTTAGTGTAGATAATGATCAATTACTCAGCGAAAAAAGGTATAGAAATATTTATCTATTACAACTAGATGATATAGTTGAAAAATGCTTAATTGTAATCAAAGGTGATCCATAGGTATGGCATAAAAGGATGGAATACATCAATATAACAAGTATCAGATCTTTATGGAAAAAGGATCTCGTGATTTGTCTACCTAAACTAAATTATGACAAAAATCAAATATGTAAATACTATCAATTGTCAAAATAGACTAAAGTATCTATAACACCTAGGGTGTTAAAAAGGGGATAATTTTTGAAAATTTTATTTAAATTATTGATAATCTCCTAATATATCATATTTTTTATCTAAATTCACATATTTAAGATCTCTTTTAATGTATTTTTAGTAGCTTATATTGACATTTAAGTGAATATTGCACTTAACAAAGTTTATTTTTTTGGAGACATAAAATTCTGTAAAGTAAAACTGAAGATTATAAAAGATATCACTCAAAAGTAATTTATGGGATTGATGGAGGCATATTTGGAAAATATATTCAACATGAAAGTTTTAGCAATTGTTCTTAGCATCACTTTTCAATTTATTAAGAATCACATGATTCTAAGCTTATATGAGAAAGTTATGGCTAAAATAGTTCAATTATCTCTAAAGCTTCACATTTGTCTGCTACTTTCTTTGATAGAAGGCATCATTTGAGGGCTCACGACTCATAGAGGAAGGATGATTCAAAAAAAAATAATCAAAATTAAAGTTGTATCCCCTGAAATTATCTATCTAACAAAAAGAATTTTGTAATTCCAATTTTGTATGAGAAAGTTATGATCAAAATACTAAAACTATCTTCGGAACTACTTTGTTTGCAGTAAGTAGAGATTCGTCTGTTGGAGACAGAACTTTGTCTATAGTAAGTAGAGATTCATCTATTAGAGATAGAACTTTGTCTATAGACCACCCATAGATAAAGCAAATATGTCTAAGATGAATTGCAATGTTTTGTAGACTAACCATAGACAAAGCAGATTCAAAACATGTAGAAAATAGTTTTATGATAAAATAGAAGTGTAAAACATGAAAATTTCAAATATTTTGAATGTGACGTTGTTGTTCAAACTATGATTTCAGAAATCAACAATGTATTTTTAGCCATTAGGTCCCATAATGATCAACACTTGTAATTATTTGAGTTATCTTTGGAAGCAAATTCCTCCGCACAAGTGCTGAAATGTTTTGAAGTTCGGAATGCATAAGTTATTGTAATTTTTCAGAAGGCATCTTTGGAAATTAGTTGTGCAACAATTCCATCTATTTTGGAACTCATATTTTTATTCATGGAAGCTATCTTTTTGTGTGAAAAGATATAGTTATTCTTAGAAGAGGATCTTTGTATATAAAGTAATTGTAATTCGTGGAGGAGTTCTACCTAAACCCTATTGCTTGGGTTATTTAAAGATGTCCAAAACAAAGTTTAAGGAGAATTTTTTTAGGAGAACACTATTTAGTACAGGGAATGAAGTTTTCCAAGGGAGCAAGAGAAGGATTTTGAGTTTTGGAATCATGCATATTTCTGAGAGTTTTATTTTTGTTTTCATTATGAACTAAATTTCTTTTTCTGGAGCAATTATGTAGCCCTCTTGATATTCATTGTTAACAGAGATTGTTGAATTATTAATTCAATATCATCTTGTTTCATTCATTATGTTTAATGAAATCATTTGATTTATTTAATTATCTGATCACCAATTATGTGAATTAGCTTGATTATCTTTGAGTATGTGGTTAAG
>JAYJMB010046299.1:0-27672 GCA_036873735.1 Pouteria campechiana
TGTTGAATTTGTTTTATGTCCTCACATATAAGCCAATGGGGAAATTGTGTTTGGTTTTGTTGAGCTGGGTTATATTCTTACGGCCAGTGAGATTCATTCATCAGGTTCATGCACATCTGCCGCTCTAAACCCCAGCCAAAGAAAAAGTATGTCGTGCACAGTTTGGATTAAAATTCTTTGGCTAAAGTGGAATTTTCGTTGATTCCTTCCAGTCCAAGATGGAATTTTATCCCCATATCTGGCCTAGATTGGAGACACATGAATGCTGTCGTCGACCCCCAGATCATAAATAGATGAAATGATTTAGATGTATGTTCTCAGTATTCACGTACAAAATGGTATATATGTCTGCTGTACGTGCGCATGCAACATGCAGGAAGGAGACATGTACGTAGCTTTAAGGTTCCGTTACCAACAGAAATTACAGGAGGCTCCAATAGCCACGTCAATATTAACAAAAAACGTCTTTATCTCGTCCTTACTTTCAGCCGACTTAGACGAGGAAATTAATGGATTATTGACATGTTGAAGAAGAATTAGGAAATTTTCATATAGGCTCACATAGTTACATATTTACCAATTTCAGATTAGCCTACGTAATATTTAAAATTACATTAACCTATATAATCTTTAATGATAATTACAACTAAATTCAGACTATTAACTTTAGTTAGACGAAGGTTATACTACCATTTGTTTTCATACAAAATTACCCAAATAGCCGATCAAAACAACCCGTCTCCAGTTGGTCTCCCATGTCCCTCTCACCATTAAGGGACAGCACCCCATCAGATGCTAGTCATCCATCACGTTCGTCCCTTCTCCCGTCCAAAGCCGCCTGTCACGTTGATCCCATCTTCCACGCTTTCCTTGTTGTTTAACGCATTGTAGAGTACAATAAAACATCTATGGTTCCCATGCTACTAGAATTTGCCGAGAGAGCACAGGTTGTGTTGGGACCATAGAAACGACATTATTGTGCAAGTTGTATGGGGGTAGAGAATAATAAAAAGTACAATATCTATAAAAGACCGAGGAAATTTCAGGTCGTGATGTCCAATAAAAGCGACGGCATAAGTTGAGCTTTCGTATACAACACGCTCGTTCTCTTTCTCTCTCTCTTTTAATCACATTTCAAACTAACCTTTGAAAAATGGATTATGCATGAAATTGAATTGAATTCCATATATTTAAAATCCACTCTACCAATCAAGTCCTGCAAAAGCAAGGTAAATCATGATTTTTAAGGCTATACGAGACCTGAGTGTATGTCTTGGCCGTGGTGGGGGCCCTCTATCTGTTGTGGTTTTATTTCATGTGGGGAAGATTGTACCTGTGTTTCACAAGTCTTTAATGCGCTTGATTGCATTGCAGCTGTCTCATAATAAATTTGATGGGCCCTTTCTATAAGGCAATCATCATCTTGTGGGCGAATGAATAAATTGAAATATACAAACTACCATAATGAGTTTAACGATATGCTTGGTAACTTACACCTACCTTGATTGATTTTCAGGCACATATTCTCCGTTTGAGTGAAAGTTATTCATACTTTGTTTGTTAATTGTTGAATTAGTAGCTTGTGTCGTCTTTCCAAATTTGATGAAAAATATTGAATTTTTGCTCAGGGAATGTGAAGGGACAAGGAGAAATGTATCCTGCCAAGGTTTCGGTGCATTGAATAGACATCGCAATAAAGAAATAAAAGGCTCATGCAATGATGCTTCTTACAATCTAAGAAGATATATATTTCAAACAGAAATCCATTTCTCACTAACCAACATAATGTTCCCAAAGCTTGGAAATTAAATAAAGGCCATTGTCTGCGTGTTGAATTTTTCAACGTCTCTGCTTCAAGATTGAGTGGAGACAAGACTTCCGTCAGGTTCATAATGCATGTATTCCCACATTAGGGTTTTCGACTGCGAAAAATGTCACCCACGCTACACGAGTGCATGCAATCATACGTGGGATCCATTGTCAAACTTCCACGGCTGCAAATTCACATGTTTACTCAGCAGGTGGACCAATTTTAGAAATGGGGGAATAATCAAATACACCCCGTAATATTTCCGTTCTGATGAATGACCTCCTAAGGTCTTTTGAAAACCTCAAAACCTCCTTAAACTCGACCTTTTTTCTTGCAAAATGATGATATTGTCTTTTTATTCATGCATAAAAATTAGTATTTATAATCCCTATAGAAATCATACACATAATATAATTATTTGTTACGCTCTAGCCTTAATATTAACGTAAGATAAATGAATATAAAGTAGTTTACTTTAATTATCTTAGTGAAGTTTAAAAATATAATTCTCAACCTTCAATATAATATTAGAATGATTCAACTTTGTATAATTTATGATACATATTATCAAGACATGAAATAAAATTGTGAATATAAATATTTCGAACAATACACAGTGGATCAATTATAATTGATTGGATTAATAAAAATATAATTCCTATTACTTTATATTTGGCCTTTATGGTTTAAAATAATAATAAAATCAATTGAATGGATTAGTCAATTAACTTCTAATGACCAAAGGATTTGACACTTTGGGTGAATAAGTAAGAGGTTTAGGATTTGAGTGCAAGGTAAGGCATCTAAGATTTACCAAGAAAATAAAAATGAATAGATTAGATTTTATAGATGACTTAATAGGACTCATAAATATTAAGTTTTCATGTATGATAATATTGTCATTTTAAAAATGATTTTGAATTGAAATGATGAAGTTATATGAGATTTTCAACAAATTTTAGTAGGCATATTTAAAAAATGAAAGTATTTGATGATTCTCTTTGAATATATAATTCATTATTCATCTCCAATTTTTTTGTTGGTCCACTTACGTAATACACAGATAGTATATTTCGGGTAATGGTCTGTTCATGGCCCTACACGATGGATCCCAATAACCATTGACCTTGAGACAGAGGAATTCATTCCTCATTCCTTGTATGTACTTTCATAGAACTTGGTTCATCTCCCCATGCGTCTACTTTCACAGAAAGATTCTTTGGTAGTCATTCTACCTTCCACAAGTTGGGTACCCATTTTCTTTCACGATCTTCTTGCATTTGTGTTTGAAATAATTAAAAAAAATGTAACTCGTATTAAGTTAATAAACAGTATCAAAGCTAGTGTGAATTGATGAAAATACTCCCGAAAATTTGTAACCTTGAAATCTTTATTTTTGGAAAAAAAATAAAAAAAGTTTATCTGTTTTATTGTAATTAATTTTAATTCATTCTCATTTTTAACTTTTATTTAAATTTTATAATTTGATTTTTTTTACTTTTATTAGGGTTATGGTTTTTAAGGATATTTTTATCAATTTATATTAGTTTTAAAGTTGTTGTTTCCATATTTAAGGGCCACTTTCCAATGCTAACTACTATTTTCTAATGGATTATCATGTTAGGGGTTTTATTTCCCCCGGATAAGACAAGTCTATATGCCTACAAAGAGTAAAGTCATGCAATGGTATAATTAGACTCATGAAATTACCTACTGGAATAAGTACAAGAATACTTTTTAGCATTATGTTCCTACGACTAATTTGGCTATGGTCCGGGAAATACCAAAATGTGGACGATTTAATTCAAATATCCTGTTTCAGATAATGTCATTTTAATGTTGGTAGATAGAGGCGAATGGGGATCGATGTTTGGCATGGATGGTTCAACTGATCGTCAAGCCCAAGTAAATTGAAAACTAGCTAGAAACAGAAAGCTAATCGGAAAGTGTATGCGTGATTAGTTGCCCTAGGTGAAATTCACATATTCCGCCACATTAATAGCGTACCCACGATCCATCCATTCTACCATTTTTACCAAAATCACAATTAATGTACTCCTACCTGACAGTGGTGACTTACCCAATCACCATTAATATACTGACCTGATATGCCATGAGGCTGGATCCACCGTTCAAAAGTTAAAAGGCCAAAAGAAGTAAAGTTGAGGCTATTACATCGAAAGGACCGTTTGTTAAGGAAAATGAAAATAAACAATTGCAAATGTACCTTTGCCTTCCATCTGTACTTAGTAGATATATTTATGGTTTTAAAGTATTAACGAATATATCTATAAATTTATAAAATAAAAAATAAAAACTTCAATGACGCCAACGTCATTAGTTGATTGTAGAAATGATCTAAAATAGACATGAAACGTTTTTTTCATAATTTACTTGGCATGATGGTTCTTAAATTATTTACAACAGCAATCAAATCTTTAGGGTATTTGTAAAATAAATCTTAGAACTTTACATAATTGTAAATTAGCTTTCCTATTTGAAAATTTATAAAACAGATCATTTAAGTTACCAAATATTACAAAATAAATCTTAATAATTAACAAAACGTCAAAACCCAACAAAAATTAATGGTTGAATTTTAACATACAGCAATATAAAATTTTATAGGATCTAATTTATATATAATATCCTATAAGTTTTTTATTTATGCATTTTAAACTTCAATCGTCAATCTTTGTAAGGCTCTGAAATTAATGGGGTCTACTTTACATAATTTGGCAACTTAGAATGCCTATTTTATTAATATCTAAACATAATTTATAATTATAATTATAAAAAAATTACAAAGTTTATTTTGTAAATACTCCCAAACTTTTAAAAGTTTGATAACATGGTGGTTGTTAGTTTAAAAAGGTAAGTATGTATGTGTTACAAGTAAAAGGCATAGGCATATTTTAACAACGCCTTTTAAAAATTTAAACACAAAATTTTTAATTTTTAATTTTTAGTTAGTGGTGAAATTGTTGGCATCAGGTAATTAGATGTGAACACGCGTGCTCTACCTGATAGTCGCGCGGATGGAGACGCGTAGCAAGCAGTCAAGCTGGCCGCGCAATTAATTAGGTAGGGCACACAAGCGGGACGTCTTGATTGGGAACCATAAATAACAATCGGTGAACAGATGGATGCCTGTGGAATTGGACGACTTGATTGGGATAATCCCACCGCTTCATCTTCTGCCTCCGTGGGGCCCATCACAAGCCCTTCCCCTGCTGCCTATGGTCCAAGTTGAGCCGCCCGATAATGCGGGTGCACAGGAGAATACCCCTGATGCACGGGCAGCATGCATGGCTATTTACAATGCTACTCTTCACAAGAGCCAAATCGAGGCCGTTGAGTTTTGGATAGCCAAATATTTGGGTGTATTTGAAAGTGAAATACACACCTTTTATGCTGTTTTTTAGATAGATGTAAGACTTTTATTAATTTTAGGCACCATATGGATAGAGTGTGTTAGGAATGTCATGCATTAGAAAAATATAATAGGGCAATGATATTAGGAATATTGGCTTTTTAATTAAAAAAATAAGAAACATGATGAGAAAAAGTAAGGTTTTGAATAGTAATTAAAGTGTTACAATAATCTAGAAAGATATGCAAAGAAGAGTATATTGCTAACACATTGTTGGATTAAGATGTATTACAATAATTATATTTTTGATTATATCTTATTAATTTTTTTATTAAAAAACCTATTTTGTTGACATCAGTGTGTATGTTAAATATCATTTCTTAAGCATATGTTACCTAAACAATTTCCAAGGCCCAATTGTTGGGATGGAAAGGAAAGGAAATATAATTGAAAAAAAAATAATGTTAGTAATCTAAGAATGATATAAGTTATAAAGTAAATACGTAAAAAATAATTAAAAATATAGATAATAATAAAAATTAAGATTGTTAGAAGAATACATGTCAAATTAAGTCTTAAAAAATGAGTTTTCCATGAAATTAATTTTATTTTCATGGCATCAATCCATGAAAAACCCATTTTTCAAGATTTGATATGACATATATTTTTCCTAATAGTTTTATTTTTTACTATTATTTATATTTATAATTATTTTTAATTTATCTAACTTTATTCACTTATGACTTATTATCTCTTCTTTTCTTTTTCATTTCATTCCACCCATCGCTCCCTCCTCCCGTGACTTGTTGAGGATTGTTCAATCAATCCGACTCTAGCTGTATGGCATTTTCAGCAACATCCAGGCACGACTCATGACTTGGACGTATTGGATTGTCTTTAATTACGTGCCACGTGCATGTGTGAATCGTGTACGTGAGGCCCCATCAACGTTTGTAGTCTACCGGCGCGTCCAACAAGCAACCCTGTCGTCACGTTGCCAAATTTGACAATCCCATTAGCACTGAAAGAAGACACGTTGGTTGGACCATATTTTCCGACAATGGCATGTGGCACTACTCCGCTTAGGACTGTTAATTGGTCCCCAAAATAAATTAAGTTGGGTTGGAGAAACGAAAATTTGAGTTGGCAAGATTGGGTTTAATTCGACCTAAATTGTAACTTGAGTTGGCTCAGATTGAGGAATTAAATCTGATTCCAATCCATTTTTCTTAGATTAAGTTTGAAATTTTAAAGATAGAGCCAGGGGTTGAGCGTGGTTAGAATTTTGTCAAATGGGGTTAAGAGTCTGTTTGGATGGAGTGCATTAGAAAGAGAATGTATTAGAAAGAAAGTATATTAAAAAGTATATATAATAAGAGATAATATCATCATATAGGATTTTTAATGAAAAGTTATTTAATGAAATAGTAAGAAACGGCTATTAAAAATATAGATAATAAAAAAATATGATTATTACGATAGTTAAAATATTATATCAGTTTAAAAAAATATATAAAAGAGAGTTTATTGTTAATATACTTCCTTTCTAATGCATCTAAATAGAGGCTAAGATTAGGTTGACCCAACCCGGTTTACAGCCGCCGTGCTTTTATAAACGCCTGTATCAAGATGGAGCCAACTGACAACTGAGCAGATTGAGGCACGGCCTAGGCCGCTCCATTCCATCAATTGATCATGACGGCCAGCGTATTTCTGTGGCTTAGATTTTTGGACCATTCAACTCCGCATAGAGAATATCGAAAAGGCTTTGGGACAGTTCAAACGCCACGTTCTTTTGTAGGGTCACTTGCATCATCCCAAACCTAGCCATATACCGTCCAATCTTCATCGACATTTCAGACCTAATTGATACCTCAGGTAGATTTGAACCCCACCCGATTTCACCCAAATCGGGTACGAGCGGCCAAATATGAAGCAGCGGATTGTCAATAAACAAGAAGCTGTTTGTGTGCCCAAATTCATTTTATTTATCGTAAGGCAGGTGATTGGTGGAGATTCTATGCTCAATGTTTAAAAATTGGAGGTGACAATCTTCAACTTCAGACCCCAACTACATAAATTTTATTACAATCTAGACCATCCAAATAATTAACCTGAAAGTCAACCGTTTGATCATATTATCTATCATTTGGGCAATGTACAATATTTAATAATCATCAGATTGCCACTGATCGAAACGTTTAGGACTTCATGATGGGTGCAATTAATTTCAGAGATATGTATCATCCACAAAAGAAAATTTGGGTTTTAAATCAAAAGTCGCATTGGAAAGGCTGGACGTGTTGGCATGGGGGATTTTTCTTTGCCACGCATTTTGGTAACCTATGTATATGTGTTTGTCAAATAAAGTATACCATTGCCTGATATTGATTTATTTTTCCTTGTTCCATGTTCATATAGAGCATTGTATTCCAACTTTTATTTATACAATGTTTAGCTAAAAACGCAAACTCTGTTAGTATACATGCGACAATCAATTGATCCGAACGTGCTTAGCCATGAAAGAATCCTTGTACATGCACTTGCTCCAAAGTGCTCCGATTGATGGCCTTGACTTTACTTGCGAGATTGATTCAAAGTCTTTGATCTAGACTGGTTTGGGCATTTTGAATTAAGGCTGATGTTAGCTGTCCGCACTAGAATGACATTGCTACTCGACAAGAGCATAATATAATTCCCCATCGGTCACATTACTAAGAGAGGAGAGAATATTGGTAGAATTAGCAAAGCCTAAAAACACGAACTGATTGCAGAAACGGCAGTCTCTTTGCCGCCTGGAGAGTCTTGTGGGTGGTCATGCAACCATTTATTCTCCCCCAATGCATTCCTTAATAGGGAATTAGCTGCATGCAGCTCTCTGCCATGCACTGCTGAAGTATAGACTATCTCTCGACCCACAAATTCCACATTAATTCGAGAAGGATTTTGTCTTTATCAACATCCACAACAACAAAAATAGCTTTATGCAGTGCCAATTTTGGCTGCATCAAGGCAAAACTTGGCTGCATATCGTCTAATTAATACCCATGCACAAATTCAGGCTAACGAGACATGCAAGGATGGAAAGAAACACAATTTAAAATGGCGATGTGGACTACTCTTCTTAATTTTCTCTATTAGAAAAAAACAAATTTGAGAGATCAAGTGCAAGACCTTAGCTGTATATACGGCGGTTGTTGGTGATTTCAGAGAGTGGACCTAGAATGTTTCTGAATTTGGATCATCGGCACTGGGATGTTAATAAATCCAAAGATGAGTGGGTTTACTTTCATCTAAGAGAGAGATGGGAAAGAAAACTATATTCTGTCATGCGTATGAAGGTTGTCTGGAAAATGAAGGGGAAAAAAAAGTAAATTAATTAAAATTCGCATGAGAACGGGAAAAGAAGGGAAAACTTTCGGCCTTCCTGTTCCATTTTCGTTTGCAGTGGATTTCTGCAGCTGGGTCCCAAATGGGGCTGTTTTTGACGTGATCCCGACCGTCCGAATTCCTTTTTCATACCAACTTCCCATTAAACATATTCCAAATGCGACAACGAATCTAAGCTGTACTTTTGCTAATCCTGGCAACTTGTGGTCCACCAAATGGACGTTTCGAATGTCATAATACCTTGAATTCTTCCACTGCTAAAGGCATCTATCTGGTTTTCAATCTTGGCTTGCAGCGGAGAAAAAAAATGTACTGTTTTGACCGTTACCGTTCTTTCTCATCCAACGCTAAGGAATTACCTCAGCATCTTTTTTAACTTTGAATAAGGAAACAAACCAACTATATTTTCAAATCATCGCTCTCGTGCATGAACCAACTGTAGTATCCGTGTTAGGCAGGCTTCTAGGATGGGTGATCAGAACCGTCAATCAGCACGGTGCCCGGCGTTTGCTGTCAATGTAGTAGCAACTTAACAAAGAGCGGGCCTTGTGTAATGCTTTTCTTTTTTTTTTTTCACACTAAGAGGGAGATTTTTGATGTCTGTCTAATGTCCAACGATGTCAAACACAAGCCATGGCCTTATGTTATTTTCAATCAATCCCTGTCTTTGGGCTGCCTTCCTTTCTTATGCATTAAGTCATTGAAAGGGCTTATTTAGATAAGAGTGTACTTGTTCATATAATGGCTGCACTTTACAAGAGGTGAATTAGCCGCCTCCTTTTCTTGGATGTAATATTAAAACTCTTTGTAATAATTTTATCTTTTTCTCATTATTATTTATAATATTTTATTTAAATATACCCTAAGCATAGAAGATATGTTGTCTTTGTACCATTTTTACCACCTATTTTATATCATATAGAGACTATATTCTTAAATCAAATAGAATAGATTTTACATATAAATTCCTTTCTTTATTATTAAAAATAATTTTAATTATTATCACTACACTTTTTACTTATAATACTTTTAAATATCAATTATTACATTCTTTTTATCTTATATTTGTTATTTTATTTTATCTTTTTATTATTACATTATTTTTTGCTCTACACACTTTATTACACTCCATTATTACAAATTATAAACAAATCCTAAATGCATTGAAGATAATGAACTAAATCTTTATTTGACACGCAAAAATCAAAGTTTAGCTTACGCAATCATATGAACATGAGAAATTAAACTTGGTTAAAAGATTCAACACCTTTGATTATAAATGCTAAGAGTTGTTATTATTATTATTATTATTATTTTTATTAGTTTTTCTTTGATTTTCATTCTTTCAAATAGAAAGTAATGCTTTCATAATATAAATTTACAGAATATGTTTTGTACCCAAATTTAGCGCAAGAGAAACTTGAAATGGAACCCAATAGCATTGAATAAATAATATCAAAGTAAGTCATAGATTGGAGCTAGGGTTATGATTCTTGTTTTATTGCTGTTATCTTGAGCCATGACACCTCCACAAATGTTATACCACACCACTTAGACGGCATGAAATTCACAATCAAACACTTGAAAAAGTTTCAAGGGCCATTCCCCACATTCCAAAGTCCATGAATTTAAGGAAATCCCAACTGTATTAAGACATTAAATGTCTCATTATTTATTAATGACTTTTTAGTTGTTACTCATCTCAAATTATTAATTAATATATGTAGTTCCAAAATGTAAGATCAGTACCATCCATCGTGGGGACCATCGACGTATCATATACAAGACTTGATAACGAAGTTGTGCCAACCTATTAGGAAGAGAACGCGAGTATGACGTGATGGGTACTCGGATTGGAAAATCACGCACGCAACTGCACACACACGCTTTTTCATTTCCCACACGTGTCTCCCTATTCACCTATTTAAAAGGCCACCACCCCACCTACATTCATCTCATCTCCCGCTTTTCCTTTCCCGCTCAAAAAACAATGGCTGGCCAAAGCCCATGCATTCTCCTCTTCCTGCTCTTCATGATCTTCCTGCAGCGGCATTCAACACAAGCTGCCGCTGGTAGCTGGACTCTCCTCCAACGGAACCTCGGAATCACCGCCATGCACATGCAGCTCCTCAGCAACGACCGCGTCGTCATCTTCGACCGCACCGATTTCGGCCGCTCCAACATCTCTCTCCCCGGCGGCAAGTGCCGGAACGATCCCAAGGAGCTAGCCGTCAAGGTCGACTGCACGGCGCACTCCGTCGAGTACGACGTCGCCGGGGACTCCGTCCGGCCGCTCACGGTCTTGACCGACACGTGGTGCTCATCGGGGACTGTCGCCCCGGACGGCCGGCTGATCCAGACAGGAGGATTCAACGACGGCGACCGTGCCGTCAGGGTCTTCTCCCCATGCAGCAGTTGTGATTGGCAGGAGACTCCAAATGCGCTGGCGGCTCGGCGATGGTATGCGAGCAATCAGATTCTACCTGATGGCCGAGCGATCGTAGTAGGCGGCCGTCGACAATTCAACTACGAATTCTACCCGAAATCTGGTGGAACTAGTGGAGTTTTCTCATTGCCGTTTCTTGTACAGACCAGCGATAAAGAAGAGAACAATCTCTACCCATTCACCCACCTAAACGTCGATGGCAATCTCTTCATCTACGCCAACAGCCGGGCAATCTTACTGGACTACCGCAGCAACAAAGTCGTCAGGACATACCCCCAAATGCCCGGCGGCCATCCTAGGAACTACCCAAGTTCAGGATCCTCAGTTCTTCTGCCTCTGAAGAATTTCCGAGAGGCGGAAGTACTCATCTGCGGCGGAGCCCCCATCGGGTCATACCTCCAGGCGGCAAAGAACACGTTCGTTACAGCCCTCAACACCTGCGGTCGGATCAAGATCACTGACCCAGCCCCGCAATGGTCGATGGAGACGATGCCAACGTCGAGGGTGATGGGGGATATGGTCTTGCTGCCGAATGGTGATGTGCTGATAGTCAACGGCGCTGCCCAGGGTTCTGCTGGGTGGGAGCTGGGCCGGAGTCCGGTCACCTCGCCGGTGGTCTACAAGCCTGATAACCGTGCTGGGTCGAGATTCCAGGTGCAAAACCCGACGAACATACCTCGCCTTTACCACTCTACTGCCATCTTGCTCCGTGACGGTCGGGTTTTGGTGGGTGGCAGCAATCCCCATGTGGGCTATGTTTTCTCAGGCGTGGAATTTCCCACTGAATTGAGGTTGGAAGCATTCTCACCTGAATATTTGAGCTCGTCCTACAGACCCTTACGAGCGACGATCACAGCACCCGCCTCTCAAACCAAGCTGAATTACGGCAAGACGGTCACGATTTCATTCCAGTTAACGGCGCCGCTGAATGCGAGGGGAGTTTCTGTGACGATGGTGGCTCCATCCTTCGCCACCCATTCGTTCTCCATGAATCAGAGATTGATATTTCTCGGATATGGAATTGCACCCAAGTTAGTGTCGGCTTCGAGGTATGAAGTCAGTTTGTCGACGCCAAGCTCTGCTGTGATTGCACCTCCTGGTGATTATCTTCTGTTTGTTGTTCATGTCGGGATTCCAAGTCAGGGAATTTGGGTTAACATGCAGTGATTTCTCATTCCTTTTCTCTCTGTTTTTTTATTTTTTCCGTAAACAAATATTTAAAATTTTCTTATGTAATAGATTTCACACCCAGTTCTTTTTATTGGCTTGCACTTAAATAACATTTCAGGAACTGAAATGGCAAAGTTCTAACTTGGATAATCCAAAACTTCTAAAGTGGGTTTAATGCAATGAAAAGAACTGGGTATAGACTATGTCTTTTTTTTTTCTCTCTTTTATTGTTTTAAAGGAAAAGAAAAAGGCTATTGTGACGTGGTTGCATTTGGTTGGGAAAATTTGCAATTCACGGGTTGCCAGTGGAAATATCTCTTTCGGGGTTTTTCAGCGAAAAATTAAAACAAACAGATAAATAATAAATGAGAAGAACATGGGTGGGGCGTCTTTTTCTTTGTAACTTTGTACCAACTTCCAGCGCTTGTATTTGAAAGTGTCAAGTTGGAAACTTGCCATTCAAAGTACTCCTGTTCTGTGAATTCGTTTTTGTCTTCGCTCTTTTATTTGGGTTACATCAAAGCCCTGTCTTTACAGCCCACTTGGCGTGGATGTCGTAATCTGGTCCATTGATCCAGTAGGGCACATAAGGAATGGTCCATATGTCTTTGAGAAATCGAATACAATGCATGGATGCTGTATCCATTTGATTGATACATAGAATTGCATCCAACCTGCTCATTTGCAAGGATAGGAAACCTAAAAGCGGTAGCAACTACCCAACAGAAACATCCATCACTTCATAATATTCAAAGCTAAAGTAACCGTCCATCTGAAAAGATGTGAATGGTCTAAGCGTATGACTGAAACATTAATGAGTAAAAGCACCCATTCTACTAATTTCTCAATCCACAACAGGCTCGCTAGCCAGACAAAACAGTTTAACTTATCGGCAAATACGATCAACGGGTAAAACTTGCAGCAAATCATGTGGCAATGCATGCCGATGGAATTCTAGGAAACCTTCCGAATATCAAAGTTACCAACAAAACCTCACAAACAAAGAAAAATAAAAAAAAAAATGAGCTGTCTGTTGCACAGCGTGCAGGAACTTTTATTGCGATCAGGTCCGCTGATGCAATGTTGGCATGCCTTGTCCCACTAATTCACAATAAAATTCCAAATTTTTAGGTACCCATCAATCAAACGTAAGATATTTTGTAATCGAAATTTAACCTTAGCTATTATTAGATTCAAAACGAAGAGTTACAATGTATATTTTCTCCAGTGGACTACTCACATTGCAGCAAAAACGATGAATGGTGCAGATTACCCGTTTTTGTCTATTACTGACGCATGAAAGCATGGGTGAATACGTTGAAAGAGTGGTTCACGAGGAGCAGAGCGAACATAAAAATTCAACTGTCACGGGTCTTCGTTATCTTTTGCTGATCGCCATTAGGGGTAAAGTCGAGGCTAATACAACCTCAGTAGGATTGAGAAGTTATTAGTCAACCAACATCTACTTAGAATTAGGAGTGCGAAGGTGGTCGAGCAATCTGCTCCAACCCAAACCCTCATCCCTTTATTAAAAGTAAAATAAAAAATATATGCCCCAGAAATAATGCTATAGCCATGTGGGGTCGATCCTTTCATCCAACTCTAGCCCATGTGAAAAGACATTAATTGATATTTTGGAAAGGCTACAAATCAACTACTTCCAATCGTCTATTTAAAATTATCCATCAAATGTAGAACTAATTTAAAATAATTTAAAGCTAAATTTGAGACAAGGCTTTCTTCTTTATTTCTTTATTTTTTTGTTTTAAATTTTTTTACATTTAAATTATATTTGAAATTAGGAAAAGATGAGAAACAAGTAAAGTTTAGAAAGAGAAATGACTCAATGGTCAAGGATAATGATTTAAAATAAAATTAATAAAGAAGAAATAAATAAGCATTCTAGATGAAAAGATAAGTGATAATAATTAAAAGCAAAAATAATCAATGAGAAAAATAAAATTATTGGGATAGTTAAATGATAAAGTCATCATAAGAGGGTAAAAACAAACAAAAATAATTTTTTAAGAAGATGAAAATGAAAATGCAAATAATATCCTAGAATATTATATCAATAATGAAATGAATAAAAATAAAATAGATAAAGAATACTAATAAAAATATAGATAATAGTAAAATATGAAAAGACTATTAAAGTAAGTTGGAATAGATAAATATAATATCAATTAATTATTTACACTTATAATGCATTTACATCACCAATGGTAGGTAAGTAGGTGGACTTGCAAATCTTGTATAGTAATAGATACAGTTTGAAGATGATATAATTATTATAGTGATCTTAATGCCATCATATGTCTAAAAAAATATAAAATGACAGATGTTTGATCTGTCAATCGCATGGTTACTATTGTGTAAATAAAACTCTTTAATTCCATTTTTTTCTTTTGAAATTTCTTTACTATTACTTTTGAGACTTCATCAACTGCTTTAACCTATTCATAGTTTTTAAAAAAATCAAAAAAGAAAGCAGTGTTGAATCCACCTGAGTTCAACCTGAACCCGAAGTCAATACGCACAAGTATGGTTAAGATTAGGGTTGGAAAATGGTTATAAAAGTAACGGTTAGGGTTAGGATTGAAAAAAGGTTATAGAAGTGAGAGTTAGGGTTGGGTAAGATCAAACCCGTCTTAAACTTGCCTGACTTACACCCTAGTGGCCATCCATGTATTAGATTGCCTGCGCTGCTCGCCCTCATGAAATTCCAGAGAGTATCAAAAAATTGATAGGCCTATTTCTACTACTGATGTTCGGTCCAACTCGTTTTGATGCACATATTGTCACATTTTTTCTATGGATTCCTAAAGAGTGATTTAATTATAATCACATTTGAATAATACATGTTCTAATATATCTCAGTATCAATCATAAGTTAAGGGTATAACTATGATGACCCACCCCAGAATGGCTAATTTTCCTAAGATCTACTACACTTGAATGATTAAATGCATCACAACAAAGCACTAGTAGACAAATACTGAAAAGAAAAATAAATGTAACATAAAATTTATCTATAATTATTACAATCAATCCAAATAAATCTTTAAACATGTCAATCACAAAAAGTTCTTTTTTCTACATCTCAATAAAAATTTAAAAAATTAAATGGAATAAAAATTTCTTTTCTAAACAATCTTCAATTAAATCCCTTACTTCTCTTGAGATAGTATATCTGTAAAAGGAAATAAAAGGATGAGTACAAAACTCAATAAGCAAAAATAATAATCTTAATACATGTGTCAATAGGAATCTACACAACGTACTAAAAATATATTTTCCTCTTAATAATGTAATCTTTTAACTCAATTTTCTCTAACATCTATTGAGTAAATATCTATGATAATCATCTAACTAGTTTGGCGGACCACAACATCAAGTCTAGGGAAGTAAAATCTCAACTCTTGGTAGTTGTCCCATCAAACTTTAAGATTTGGCCATAATCTAGAAAATCTAACTCATCCAATGAGTCTGAAAGGTCTAAAAATCCTAAATTTAACTATCTAATCATCCAAAATGGGGATTAGGAGGTCCCAAAATGAGGAAAACAGTTCTCGTCATCCATTCTCACTGTCATCGGCAATCTAGCAGCGCCGCCAGTGATCCCGCTGGGGCAGAAAGCCTAGGCTCAGTTGCCAAGCTCGTCTGGCGCTGGCTTCTACGCTGGCATAGGCCTACGCTAGATCTAGCCTGGTTTCTAAGCATGTTTGCCAAAGCGGGCTAGCAGGCCCAGGCATCTCTTCTCAGCCACCGAACAAAGGGGAAACAGGCAGGGACGGTCGAGGAAATCCGGGGATAGGTGGGATGCAATTTCCAGTGTCCGAATTTCCATGAAATCTAGTTTTTTTCTCTGGATTTCTTAATCTCTAATTAATCTAGGAATTTTAATTCCTTTTGGCAATCAAAGTCTGTGGGTTTCAAGTATAAACTTTTTGCATCTCCGAATAAGAATAAATTCTCTAAATAATAAATCATGTCATTCACAGCAATATTATTCTAAAATTTATGGCAGTGTCTAAGCATGAAATAAAGAATCAATATATAGATTATATAGATCATGCCTTAGCCCTATTTTAATGTGTCTAAATCACTCCAATTAAATCTATAAATCTGAGATTTGTAAATCTAATACATGGATTTCATCTATCTACATCGTGCATTAAAAATCCCCTTACATCTAGCATATTAATATAAAAATCTAATTGATATGCTTTCTCTGTGCATCAATTAAAAATCTATGCATACAAAATGCATCAAACCAAAAGATCAAGTTCATGCATTCATCCTCTTTGCATTAGTTTTTTTAAAATATAAATAATGCAAAATATTTTCTGCTTACAAATTTGATGTCCACGAAACAAGATTAGCAACTCCCTTTGCTTTATCGATGAGCTCCCACCACAATTATGCTCGTCCGCTCTCCCTTGTTCCTCTCTCTCCCCGTAGCAATATCTTAGTTACATTCTTATGAGAGAAATCTCCTTTCTCATCTTAACTTAAAAGTTCGTTATGTAATAAATTATGCAACTAATAAAGTAAGGGAAAGATACAAATAAGGCATAAATCTGAACCTCGAACCCTTGACCTCTACTCTCTTTGACCATAGTTCTAACCATCTGAGCTACAAGGGTTGCTAAGATTTAAATAATAAATAAATTTTTTAAATCTCAAAATCTATGATCAACATTTCAAGAGTCAAAAATTTAACTTTTGTCACATCAACATAAAAGATAATTTTATAAAATATAGGTTATTACATTCTCCTCCTCTTAAAACAAGTTCCGTCCCAAAACTTACCCCTTACATGGAAAATAAAAATAGTGGAAAGAGTCATTGCATGTCTTCTTCTAATTCCCAAGTGGCTTCACTTTCACTGTGGTTATTCCACTAGACTAGGACATGGCAAACCATCTTTCCTTTCTTCTGGACTTCTCTCACATGGAGAATCCATAAGGTTGTTCTTAGTATATTAGATCCTTCTCTACGTGATATTGCTCTGCACGTATTACATGGGTTATATCTAAAACATAATTTTTTAGCTTAGAGATATAAAATACATCATGAACTCCAGCTAATAATGGTGATAATGTTAACCAATAGGCAGTTTCAGCAACATTCTCTAGGATCTCAAAGGGTCCAATGAATCTAGGACTTAACTTTTCTTTAACTCCAAATCTCGTAACACCACATGTGGGTGATACCTTCAGAAACACATATTCAACAATGGTAAATTGAAGATTCCTGCATTTCCCATCTATATATTTCTTTTATTTGTCTTGAGCAACCACAAAATGTTATCTGATCACCCAGATCACTTATGCAATCTATTGGATCATCTTAGATGCTAATAATCTTCGCTCACCAATCACATCCCAAAACATTGGTGTGGGACATCTCTTGCCATAAAGTGTTTCAAATGGGGTCATTCTGATACTTGCTTGATAACCATTATCATAAGCAAACTCTGCCATCGGTAGCTGTTTATCCCATGTTCATCCAAAATCTAGAGCACATGCTGTCAACATGTCTTCCAATGTCTGAATGGTCCTTTTTGACTGACCATCACTCTAGGGGTGATATGCAAAATTAAGGCACAACTCTACTCTCATTGCTTTTTGCAACTTTTGCCAAAACTTGGATATGAATTTGGGATCTTTATCTGATACAATGAAAAATGGCATTCCATTAAGTTTAACAATCTCCTTTAGGTATAATTTTATCATTTGTTCCATATTGAATTTCTTGCAAAATAGTAAGAAGTGTGCAAATTTTGTAAGTCTATCCACCACAACCCATGCTACATCATAGTTTGCCACTGTTCTAGGCAAAGCTATTATAAAATCCATTGTGCTCTTATTCCAGTTCCACTCTAGGATCTCTAGGGATCTTAATAAGTCTGCCTGTCTTTGATGGTCAATTTTAACTTATTGACACACCAAACATTGTGTCACGAAGTGAAATATCTCTCTTTTCATGTTGTTCCACCAATATCTTTCTCTAAGATATTAATATTTTATTGTACTACCTGAATGTATCGAGAACTTTGATTGGTGAGCTTACTCCATTATTTCTCTTCAGAGGTTGGCACAACTTGGCATAACTACTCCACCTTGGAGCAATACTATTCCATCTGCCCCACATCTAAAATCAAAAGTCTCTTCTCTATCCAATTTGTCACGAATCTCATGGACAAATGGATCTTACTTTTGACTTATCTGGATTTTCTCTAACAAGGTAGATCTTATTTGTAAAACACTGAGTTGATCTTTCTCTACTCAAGTAACCACTTCCAGTTTTAATTCTCTTATCTGTCTAATTAACCCTCCTTACTCTATAAATAATCTTGTCACACTGACATAGGATTTATGAGTCAAGGCATCTACCACCACATTGGTTCTACCAAGATGATACTGGATGGTGATATCGTAATCCTTCAACAATTCTAGTCATCTTATTTGTCTTAAATTTAATTCTTTTTTATAAAAGATGTACTTTAAACTTTGATGTTCTGTGAAGATCTCTATCTTCTCTCTATATAGATAGTGTCTCCAAATCTTCAAGGCAAACACTAAGCTACAAATTCTAAATCATGTACAGTATAATTTTGCTCATGTGCTTTCAACTGATGTAAAGCATATGCTATTAGTTCATCATGTTGCATGAGTATATAGCCTAAGCCCTTTCTAGAGACATTAGTATAAATGACAAAGTTGCCTCTATTATCTGGCAAGGCTAGAATAGGAATTGTTGTTAACCACCTTTTCAACCCTTGAAAACTCCTCTTACACGCATTTGTTTACACAAATTTGACTTTATTATGTGTAGACCTTGTTAAAGATACTGCAATAGATGAGAAGTTTTCTACAAATCTTCTATAGTACCTATCCATTACCAGGAAACTACGTACTTTTGTTACTGTAGTCGGCCTTTCCTAGCTTGATCAGCTTCAATCTCTTAGGATCTTTCGATACTCTGGCTCCACTAATTACATGCCCAAAGAAGATAATGTTCTCAAGTCAAAATTCACACTTCATAAGTTGGCATATAATTTATTTTCTCTGAGGACCTGTAGTACCTTTCTTAGTTGAATAACATGCTCTTTTCTACTTTTGGAATAAACTAAAATATCATCTACAAATACAACCACACATCTATCTAGGAATTGATAAAATACTCGGTTCATCAAGTCCATAAATGCAGCCAAAGCATTTGTCAACCCAAATGGAATCACCAAAATTCATAATGTTCATGTCAAGTGTAAAAGGTTGTCTTTGGTATAGCACTATCTTTAATACTTAATTGGTGATAGTCGAATCATAAATTTATTTTTGAAAAGATAATTGATCTTTGCAATTGATCAAATAGATCATCAATGTGTGATAAAGGGTATTTATTCTTGATCGTTACTTTGTTCAATTCTCTATAATTGACGTAAAGCCTCATACTTTCATCCTTCTTTTTCACAAAAAGAACAGATGCTCCCCATGCCAACACACTCGAGCAGATATAACCCAAATCTAATAATTCATGCAATTATTCTTTTAATTCTCTTAGCTCAGCTGGAGCTATTCTTTAAGGAGCTTTGAAGATTAGACCTGTCCTAGGGACTAGGTGAATAGTGAATTCTATCTCTCTGTCTGGCAGTAATCCTGATAATTCTTCTAGAAATACGTCAGGATATTCACATACTACTAATATATCTTCTGGAGCCAACCTCTTCTCTTCTGTTGGTAGCATTGCTATCAAATACTCTTGATTGCCTTGTCTCAGCATCTTAATTGCATGTAATGCAGAAACCAATTATGGTATCTGTCTTCGATTTTTTTCAAAGATCACCTCTATCCGATCATTTGATATAATCTTAATCTTTTTCTCTATGCAATTTATGCTCTCTACCCATTTGGCCATCCAATACATTCTTAAACTCACATCTAGGTCTCATATTGGCATAACAATAAGGTTATAAGGCATGGTTAACTTTTTTATCTCTATAGAACAAGATGAACATACTCAATCTGTGGTTAAACTATCACCCATAGGTGATACTATTAACATCTCATTATCTAGTTTGCTAGTCTTTGAGTTATATTTTCTAACAAACTCAACAGTAATAAATGATCTATCTACACCAGTATCAAATAAAGTACGAGCAAAGAAATTTATAATATGAACAATGCCAATTATAGTACCTTCCGGGGCTCTGGCGTGCTCTAGATCGATAGCAAAGACTGTGGCTTTCATTCTTTTTTACCGTCTTTGTCCTACAGGTCTCCTTGTCGGACGTCCCTCCTGATTCTACTATTGGCCTTGCATCTCTCTCCTAGTAGAGCAATCTTTAGCAACATGTCCTGGTTGCTTGTAATGGTAACATATGAACCCAATAGTGTAGTCTTTGCTTGATGATCTTTCTGTCTACATTTAAAGCAGCTTTCTTTCTGGTAATTACATTCTCTAGAATGAGACCTTTGACATATTTCATATTTTTTGACACGCTGCTTAGAAGGACGCTAATTTTTGCTCTTAAATGTCCCTGACCTGGAGGATTGACTTAGGCGTGATACTGCCTATTTCTTAAATGGTAGTCCTCTATTGACCAGAAGCTAACACTTCTCTATGACTCCGATGGTTTCTTCTAGCTCTTTCTCTGCCTCTAGAGTCCTCTCCATCGCTATCCCGAAAGTTTGACATTGTGCTAACTGTACTTTAGATCTAATACAATCAGACAGAACTTCTTCAAACTTTCCCTTGTGCGCCTCATCATTGGTAAATATGTCTAGCGCAAAATGCACCAAAGCAGAAAATTTTCACTCATACTCTACCATTGACATCTGCACTTGCTTCAGGATTGCAAACTCTCGGGCCTTCTCTGCTTTAGCTGTCATTAGGAAGAACTTCTTTAGGAAGGCTCTCTGACTTTTTTCCCAGGTGACAACCTCTCATTTGCTTTCAAAGGCTCTGCTTTTTTCTTCCCACCATAAGTTTGCATCTCCTTCCAGTTGGAAGGTTGCAAATCTAACCTTCTGACTATTCGTGCTATTCAAGAAGGAGAACTTCTTATTCATTGTTGTGATCCACTTCTCAACTACGATCCCATCTCCCCCCTCAAAGGCTAGAGGGTTTAGTCGATAAAAATCTATCATGGCCTTTCTATTAGCATCATCTTTGTTGACTGCTACCTTTTTTCTCATTCTCACCTCTTTTTGTGGCACTGCTCTTATGGTCTGTATCTCTACCATATCATCATGTACACTCTGCTCCTTTGCCCATTTGTTGCCTCCCCCACCTTGCCTCGGAGCATTTTCTCTAACTGGTGGATTAGCAATTGCATCTGATTTTGCTGTTAAGTTCACTGGCTCTTTTGCTTATACTTCTCTTTGCACCTCTCTTTGTCTCTCTGGTGCAACTCTGGATGGTTAAGGAGGTGACGCGCATGAAGTGGTTGCTCCCAACTGTGTTGCAATGTTGTCTAATTTTCTGTTCAGCACCTCGAATTATTTCATAAACTCTTACCTTATAATATCTAGGGCAACCTCTTGTTAGTTCACCCTCTCTGTTAGTATGAGAGCCTTTGCTTTCTTGACTCTGGAAGGAGGTTGAACTCGGCCCACCTTTTGTCAACCAAAACCCGGATTCAACCTGAACCCGATTTAAAATTATCCAAACTAGGGTTGGGATCAACCCAAACCTGATTTCAACATAAATATTTTATAAAAAAAAATGTATATATACATTAATATTGAATGGTGTATTATTTTTTTAAAATATGAATGGACAATTTTTCATTTAGTTTAATCTTTGAAACATGAATGGGCAGTTTTTCATTTAGTTTGAACTTTGAAACATGAATGGGCAATTTCAATGATTGAATGGCATGTTATTTTTTCATTTAGTTTGAAATATAAATGAATAATTTAAATAATGGTATTTCAATCAATCAAACTGTTACTATATTTTCATCGACCCGAATTCTAACCCGAAACTCAATCTGAGCACGATTTTTAAAATTAGGGTTAGGGTTGAAGTTTCACAAATGGGGTTAGGGTTAAAATTAGGGTTAAAGCAAACCCAAGTTTCATGAGCCCAAATTGCACCCTTAGGAAGGAGCTAGTCCCGCCACTAACTTGTTTGGTCGACTGGTGGCAGTCTCCTCTTGTTTCTGTCCTGCTGAAGGCATAATATCTTATCTATACAAAAGATAGAGTGTTTATTAATGCTCTACACTCTCTCTTTGTACTAATGTAAGAAAATAATAACAATCATTAAACAAAAACATCTGTTCCACTATCAACAACATCTTTTATATTATACTATTGTGTTACTCTTGCAATAAATTCATTCTTTTATCTAGTGAGATTTTGTACTGATACTAAGTATGATGACCCACCCCAGAATGGCAATGCCATGCTAGTAGTATGGCAGGTTTCAATAATTAAATCCATCACAACAAAGCACTAGCAGACAAATAATGGAAAGAAAAAGGAATGTAATATAAAATTTATCTATAATTATTACAACCAATCCAAATAAATCTCTAAACATGTATGTCACGAAAAGTTCTTTTTCTACATCTCAATAAAAATTCAAATAAATGAAATTGAATAAAAATCTATTTTCTAGACAATCTTTAATTAAGTCCCTTACTTCTTTTGAGATGGTTCATCTGTAAGAGGAAACAAAAGGGTGAGTACAAAACTCAGTAACCAAAATAATAATCTAAGTACATGTGTCAATAGGAATCTTCACAATGTACTGAAAACATATTTTTCTCTTAATAATATAATCTCTTAAACCAATTTTCTCTAACATTTATTGGGTAAATATCTTTGATAATCATTTGGCCAGTTTAGTGAACTACAACATCAAGTCTAGGGAAGTAAAATCTCAATTATTGGTAGTTATCCCAACAAAATTTAAAATCTGGCCATAATTTGAAACATTTGACTCATCCAGTAAGTTTGGAAGGTTCAAAAATCCTAAAATTAACTATCTGATAATCCAAAATGGAGATTAGGAGATTTCAAAACGAGGAAAACAATTTTGGTCGTCTATTCTCGTTGTCGCCGGCAATCTAGCAATGTTGCCGGTGCGTCTAGGCCACCACTGGTGATCCCACCTAGGCCAAAGGCCTGGGCTCTAGTGTCGGCTCTTCTAGCGTTGTGGGCTTCTACGCTGGCGTGGGCCAATGCTAGATTTAGCCTGGTTTCCAAGCCTGCTCGCTAGAGCGGGCTGGCAAAGGCATTGGGCTAGGCCTGGCCGGCACAAGTGTCTCTTCCCAACCATCGAACGAAGGGGAAACAGTAAAGGATGGTGAGGGGAATTAGCGGACATGTGGGATGCAATTTCTAGCATCCAGATTTCCATGAAATCTGATTTTTTTCTCTTGATTTCTTAACCTCTAATTAATCCAAGAATTTTAATTCCTTTTAGCAATCAAAATCTGTGGGTCTACTACCATTCAAGTATAAAATTTCTGAATCTCCAAATAATATATAATTTGATAATATAAATTCTCTAAATAATAAATCATGTCATTCATAGCAATATTATTCTAAAATCTATGGCAATGTCTAAGCATGAAATAAAGAATCAATAAACAAGTTATATAGATCATGCCTTGGCCATATTTTAATGCATCTAAATCACTTTAATTAAATCTATAAATCTGAGATTTATAAATCTAATACATTGATTTCATCTATCTAAATCATGTATTAAAAATCCCCTTACATCTAGCATATTAATATAAAAATCTAACTAATATGCTTTCTCTATGCATCAATTAAAAATCAATGCATGCAAAATGCATCAAACCGAAAGATCAAGTTCATGCATTCATCCTCTTTGCATTACTTTTTGTAAAATCTAAATAATGCAAAATATTTTCTGGTTACAGATACGACAATCCACAAAATAAGATTAGCAACTCCCTTTGCTTTATTGATTAGCTCCCATCGCAATTATGTTTGTCTACTCTCCCTTTTATCTCTTTCTCCCCATTGCAAAACCCTAGTTACATTCTTATGAGAGAAATCTCTTTTCCCATCGTAACTTAAAATTTTGCTATAGAACAAATTACGCAGCTTATAAAATAAGGAAGAGATACAAATAAGGCTTATCCTCTTATAGGTTTCACTTTTTAAAAGCACAAAAGGAAAAATAAAAATTACTAAATCTTGTAAATCTGAACTTCGAACCTTTGACCTCTACTCTCTTTGACTGTGGTTCTAACCATCTACACTGATTGATGAAATTTAAATAATAAATAAATCTTTTAAATCTCAAAATCTACGATCAACATTTCAACAATCAAAAATTTAACTTTTACCATATCAGCATAAAAGATAATTTTATAAAATCTACGTTATTACAATAACAATCAAAACCGCACTCAAGAGCTCAAATTAAGGGAAATGTGGAGGATTCTAATATTCATTCTTAGGTTTAGCATTGTATTCTTCCTAATTTCGAAGCTTTTAAAGTATTAATTAATGGCATGGAATAGGTTTTCCTTGCAGCTAACTCATGCCTATGTGAGATGAATTAATAATCTGGTCCTACGCTCATGCAACCTATACAAATTAGGTATGTTTATTCATTTTACAGAGTTATTAAAACTTATTACACGTTTGTGTATCTTTAGAATATCACTAATAATATATACGCTTACTACATAAAACAAGTAATGTACAACAAGATGTCAATATATATAAGCAAGTTACCCTTCTTCCAAATTTGCGTGTCATCGTTATACTTCATCTTGGTATATATAGAAGACTATGGGTCTGTTTTGCCTAGCGATGAAATTTAAGTTATTTATAAAGCTTGTTTAATAAAAAGCTTATTTTTTGCAGTGAGGAAAAAGCTCCAATTTGGAGCTTCCTTTTAAACGCAAAAATCCGGCTTTTATGGATTCCAAGAAGCGCGGTGTATTCCAACTAAACGTTACACTTTTTGCACAGAAGCACTTCCGATGCTTTAAATGCACTTTTAGCACCATGTAACCCAAGGCCAAACAAGATGTCTAGTAATAAGAAAAAAGGATAAAAAAAACATTATTTTTTTACCTTTTTCACACTTTTAATGTGATATAATATCTTAACTATTTAATAGTCCTAACTTTTTTTATTATTACCTACATTTTTAATTATTATTTTATATCTTTTTATCCCAAAAACCCAATGATGTTATGCTTATTTAATTTATTTATAATCCTTATCCTCTATAATATTGCATCATCCCCCCTATATTTTCTTATTGCAACGGACTTTTATACCACAAGTCTGTGACCTTGTATTGACTAAGGGCCCATTTGGCCTTGCATTTCTGAAGTGTAGAAGTGCTTTCGAGTGGCTAAAAGCACTTCCTATACATTTTTAGCGTGTTTGGCCAAAAAGCGAAGAGCAGTTTTGCTTGTAGCGGAATCTCATTTACCATGTTTACAAAGAAGTACCGTTTTAGTGCTTCTTGCTGATTGCTATGCGTTGAGAAATAAAGACCATTCAACGTTTTCAACTCCAGTGCTCCCATTATCTTATCATTTCATTTGTCAGATGGAAGACTACTTCTCCTTATATAAAAATATATTATACATACTTTACATAGAATATATATTTTATAAAATATACATAGTATATAATATATAAAAAATATGTGATATATTTTACAAACATATATAAAAATATATAATAGATAATATTTTATATTATAGATAATGTATATTTTTATAAAATACAGAACATATATTTTAAAAATATAATAGATATATTTATATCTATATACCAAGTGATATATTTTTATACAAAATATGTAGGCAGCAAAACTATTGCTAAACACATTAGACAAAGAAGCATGTTACTCTTTTTTGATAATTTTACATATTTAAAAACGCTTTCTGCATTTTCAAGCCAAACGCTCGACAACTTCTTATTTGTATTACTTTTTTCAAAAGCTCTACTTTTAGAAGCGCTTACCTCGACAATTAAAATTTGACAGCCTATCCAAACAAGCCCTTACAGAGTCCACACCCCTCATTATTCATCCATTGATTTTGATTTCTCTCTGCTTCTGGTCATTCATGCATCCATGTAATGGACTATGTAGCTTCTTTTTTTTTTTTTTTTTTTTTTTTTTTTGTTTAGTAATTTTAAAATGGATTTCTCTTTCAATTGTGGATCTTGGCACCAATTTCATGTGCACAGTTAGGATGTGCATGTCTGACAGACAAGCTGATTTTGACCACACTCGTTCAAGTTGCAAACGCAAGCGGTCTACTTCACATTTGCTTCATAATATATTTTTGTATCTTTAGCCTTTCCCGTACTTGTAACGTGGATATCTCTTTCAAACATGAGCCTTGGCATAATGTTTCATGTCTTACAAACAAGGTGATTCGACCACAAATCGTTGTCACGATGCAGACAGACACTAGCATTCTACTTCACATTTGGTCAAAAGACCTTTCAATTTGGTACGAGTATCTCAATGTGTAAAAGAATTTGTAACTTGTAAAAGAATTAATTGCTGGTCATTGGCTCTCACTTGGACCATAACTCACTTCTGGAGTGACATGGAGGAGGCCTCAACGTTGTGGCCTAGTTTGGGGGATAGGCGCTGGCAGATAAGTCCTGAGTAATCCTCCTCAAAGGCCCATCATTTTGGAAAACCGTGCGTGCATCTGTTAACTTGCTTCCAACTTAGCCGGTGTTGCTGCTTGAGTTTGCAGTATGATTCTTCCTCTCTTAGTTGCTATAAGGTCAAATCTTCTTTTTTCAATTGTTCAAATTTCTAAGTTATCATGGACAAAACTAAGATCACTCAACCTATTCAAATCATTTTGGATGGAACCAATACTATGGGCGCTAGAAATGTCAAGTTTCTTAAGAGGACGTAGAGTTTGGTGTTAACTGCTGTAATTAGTCATGCACCCGTCACATAACAAGATGAGGATGAGGATAATGATAAGTTCAACGAAAACCTTGAGGATTGGGATTGCAAGAATTACTAGATTCTTACTTGGATTCATAATACTTCTATTCGTCCCATCAAACTTCAGTTTGGTCGCCCTGGGACAGCTAAAAAAGTTTAGGTTTATTATCTCAATGCTACTCTACACATTTGTACTGCTGGGTAAGGTGTAAATAGGGTCAGGTTGAACTTGGCTAATTCAAACCAAAAATGGGCTGGTTTGGATTGGGAAAAATGAAAATAGGGTTTAATTCAGCCCAGCATAGCCTGACTTGATTTCAAATACATATAAAAAAATATAATTTCCTACAATATGAGTATTTATTTTATAATTTTCTTTCTTTTCTCCCAATTTGTCATATCTTTGTGTCTTTTTTATTTTTTCAAATTCTTTTAGACTTCAACTTTTTACTTGTGTTTAGATGTAAATATGCTCACCTCAAGTGGAAACATTACCTTCTATATTACCTATTTTGGTGATAAAAACTAAACTGGTAGATA
>JAYJMB010046310.1:0-30636 GCA_036873735.1 Pouteria campechiana
AATATACATATATTATCATATATGTATATTAATATTAAAAATATTAAGTATTTTTCTTCTCTTAAGCTAACAATACATATTAAAAATATTTTATTATTAACACTTATTTTAAATTTTAAAATTTAATCTATATATTATATTATATGAATAATTCTTTTAAACATAATTAGTGATGAAGTTAAAGCATAAATTTTTTTATCTTTTTTTGTCATTTGCATGATAAAAGTACTTTCATCATATTATAGCCAAACACATATTTAATATCAAAAGTACTTTTACTTCAAGTACTTTTTAAGCTTCATTTGGCCACGTATCTTGGGAATCTAAACTAGCATTTACGGTAAGAAAGCGCTTTGCTGTTCACATGAAATCATTTGGCTAGACATTTAAAAGCACTTTGTGATGCCGCAATTGTTGTAATTTAATGTGCCGAAAGAAGCAGATAATTTCTGCTTCTCTGTGAGCTTCTCACAGTAGCACATTTTTAAAAAGTGCTTAAAAAACACAGCGCGGCCAAACAAAACCTTACTAAAGTTCTATTATAAATAGCACTTCTTTAAAAAGTATTTAATTCCATAGCGGGTTCGAGTGAAGCCGTAGTCTCCTTGATCTATGATTATAGCAATGTGATTTCTTCGGATGCTAGCAAGATGGAAGTGATAGAGCCACAAGATGCATAGTGGTAGACTATGTGGGAATCTCAGGTGGAGATGTGGACCATGCTAGTTTGAGCATGATTAATGATGAACTAACCAATGGTGAGCTAAGGATTGGTTTGCAGATGGTGGAGACACTGGTTTAAATCTTCAAAAGCTGGCTTGATGTCTACAAAATCTAAGCTAAGGTGGAGATATGTTAGGTTTTTTTGTATCTTGTATTTTACAAAATTCTTATGGGCCTGCATATGTGAGATGGGCCTAGGGATTCCATATTGGAAAGTCCACTAGGATAGTATAATGACCCACACTCTCCACCCTATGCATTTTAACTATCCCATATAGGAGTCGATGAGGGACGCTACCATTGCTCTATCATTTCCCTATAATCCTCACTCCTGGGGTAAATATCTTGCTAAATATCCAACAGAATCTACCCTAAATTATTCAGATCTACATCTGGAATACATACATGTCATATAAGAATGAAATTTTAATAATCATAAAACATTTACATAAACCAAAAACTCACACCCATGCCCACAACTGTTTGCCTAGGATTGGAACTATATCATGATGGCAACACACTTCCTAGAATTATACTGATAATTAAATTACTATGACATACCATTACACCATATTATATAATAATTTCAATTAATACAATTACACACAGTTCTAATTATACTAATACATAATAGGATTCCAATCCAAATATTCTATCATACATTTAAATGTCTTCTACTCTTGCTTATCAGTTCCAACAAATAGTTGGGATTCTTCACCTGTCTTGTCAGCTAAAAGATAAAATAAAAAGGCGGGAGTCTAGGTAACTCAGTAAGTAGGCACATTAGTCCACAATAATTAATCCAAAAACAACATAATTTACATCAAGCCATAGATTTAAATATAACAATCAACCTGTCATGGTATCCAAGAATCATAACCATGAATACAATGCACTCACATCTCATCCTGAGATGTGCAACACACCATACATATCTTTATTGTATCAATATAGTAAATATCATAATTATGTCATGCAGGCACCACATCTCATAATTGTATCATTCAGGCACTATATCATCCATACCACTATATCTATTACAACTCATGGAATACTTCTCATTCCATATACATTCTAGGATCACTCCAAATCCTCACTAATTCTTACATTCACACATATGTAACAAAAGAAAATCATGGGATAATTCTTATCCCCATCAATCAACCAGCCACACATTCATCTCATCACCATAGAAAGAAAACTTGGAATATTTCCCATCTCTACCAACCATGAAATAAAACAGTCAAGGGATATTCTTTATCCCTCTCACCTAAACATACATACACAAGAGTAATGACCATTACACACAAAGACTCAGGATACTCTCTATCCCTAGCAACCTTTGGTTGTATTATAAAAGATACACCATTCATTACAATCCAAGGGATAATCGCTATCCCCAATATTCATGTATTTATAAAGTTAAATAAGCATTAGTCTTTAACTAAATATAGGATATCTAATATCTCCATCCATGCATACATGCCTGAAAACAATTAACAAGATAACTATTATCCACATACATTCATTCAAACATAATATGGGGCACCTACTTACCTTAAGGGAATTCAATTCCATCATCTTCGAGTTCCATAACTCCACAAGCTCCACAACTTCCATTTGCTCGATAGTCTAACACATACAAAAATCTCATCTGTTTACAAGGCAACTCTAATTAACTCATAGCAAGCCATGGAATTATGCATTTTAGATCATATCAATCAGTCCATTAATAAGTCTATAAACCTTTCAAGTGTATACGACACTCTAACATTTATCATAAGTCTATCTAACTTATGTTCTTCTTTTATCATTTTCTACTAATGTATTTCATGTATACATACATCACAATTCAATTTATAGTAAGTAATTCCATATCAAAACCACTAATATTCTGTCTAATTCGTTAGGGTTTCAAGGTTCTTTTGTTTCTAACAACAAATCCTCATCATATAGCATGATTCATAATTAAATAGCTTGAAAACCATTCAATTAAACTGCGAATTTGGCTAATTCAAGCTCACATAGCCTATACAAAAATGTCCCTTTTTAACCCCAATTAGGTCATGACCCAAAATTAGCTTTTTCACCCTTAAATAAGTTTTAAACCCTTATAATCCATGAATTAATTATTTTTAAAATGAATTAAACCATAATTCATGTCATTTTCCCAAAAATTACTATTCACAAAACCCTACCAAAGCATAAATTAGGGTTTCTCATACCCAATTAAGTTTCAAAACACTAAAATCAACTAATTAATCTTTTATCCCATGGTTTTAACAGCAATTGTCATCATTTTTCCCCAAAATCACTATTCCCAAGACCCTAGCAATGTATAAACAATAAATTCGATTGGATAAAAGTAACTCGTCACCAATTCCAAGCATGACTTCCACTTATAACCAAAATTCCAAGCTCTATACTTCAAGTAGCTCCCTCTATTTGAAGGAAATAGAATTTTCTTCCTTCATCCACCATCAGAATGACTAAAAACTTGGGTCTAACACCAAATCAAGTGATTTTTCACTTAATCAAAAAAATTTTCAATCTAAAATAGTAAGGAATTGGGAAATTGGGGCTAGGGCAAGGCTAGGGCGTTAGGGAAGAAAATTAAATGGGTTTTGGGGAGAAAATGAAATGAATTCCATTCAAAAACTTGGATTATCGACTTAAACCATTGATCGGCGCCACTAGTGCTAGAATCTGGTGTTGTGGCGCCAGCCCCGTAGGATGCCACCCCCTTGACCACTCTAATTCAGCACAAACCTCACTATCACCAATTCTGTCTTTCTACTCTGTATTTTCTCCACTTTAATTTCTACCTTCTTCATATGTTTTTACTCATTATTTTTTCTATTAATAATAACATAAAGCACAAAAAATTACCTCAATTAACTATGAATCAAACTCTACTCTTTAACTTGACATGTTCAAACCTTTTTTTTTTCAAGATAAAATTCTTCACCTAAATTCTCAATTCATGCACTCCACAATAGAACATAGCACTAAATACTATGCATAAAGACTTCAAAAATTCAAATTAGTCTATGTAAATCATATTCATAATACTATTTCATAACACTTCCCTTTATTTTAACACCCTAGGTGTTATAGATATCTATATAATGGGGTTCTAGTTAGGGATTTAGTAGAGGAATTCTAAAATTGAGACGAGAGAGTTATCATGTAGATCCTAAGGTTTTTTCCAGAGTGAGAGAGGGGTTTATTAGAATGTGTTAATTTGGTGATGTGTGAGGCATTCCATGACAGGTGTGTGAGACATCTTGAGTGTATCTATAAGGCATTCTATTATATGTGTATGAAACATCTTGAGTGTATCTTTGTAACTATTTTTCATAGTAAATTGATTATCTCTCTTCCGTGTTTGTTTCCTTCTAGGTTGAAGTGTTTTCTATGTAAATCTTATATCTTTGATTTATATTTAATTATACCTTTGATCATGTGTATGTTAATCATAGTATCATAACTCCCACAACACTTTTACACCCCTTCATCTGATTTTACGTGCACGTATTCAAAGACGGACAACTTTAATAGTCAATTCTAGAAGTGGGTCCCTTGGATTATTCCTCTATAGGCCATTTGTTTCATGTGCATTTTTAAATTTTCAGTCCTCTCCTCTTTACAAAGACACCCAGCAAGACCACATGGCCACATTGCCTTTGGTTGCTGCAGCTGTTCGGCCACAGATCTACACCAAAAGCAGAAAAGCACAGCCCCGCCCCGGGAAGGGAAAAAAATGTTGCCCCTAGCGTGGCCCGCATAAAAAACCAGAATCATCGCGGGCGACAAATTTAAAAATTCTGCCGTATAAGACCAGAGGTGGGCCAGAATGAGCAAATTAAATTAGTTATCCAGCCGCTGATCACACCGTAGCAATAGGGGAGGATTTTTCATGTAGGTAGATCTGATCTCGTTAGCGTGACAACACAATACGGAAAAGCAACAAGAGGAAGTAGACAGCGGAGGGAGGACTCAGGTACAGATGGCATTTTCCAGGTTTAGGTGAAGCACGAGGTCCTTTTAGATTAGATGGCATGTACCACAAGAAAAATAATATTATTAATAATAAATAGGGGAAGGAGTCTTTCCTTTGCGACCGTAAGCTGAGCAAAGCAAAGGTGGCGACAATGCGGAATGCCTGACCTCTGAATTGTAATCTGCAGTTTAACAGCAGCCTTTGACGGCATCTCAATTGTGATCTGCAGTTTAACAGATGCCTTTGACCGCATCTCAGCCGTCTATTCACGGACCCGAGATTCGATCTCCTCCCACCCCCTTCTCTATCTCTATCTTTATATCTCTCTCTCCGTTTTCTTTATTCCAATCTACGAATTTCTGTTGTCAGTTGTGCCAGCTTGGCACCTAATTACCATCTTCATCGGCTGGCTTGGTTGCACTTCAATTCTTTAGCAGCCATCAGAGCAAATATTTCAAAAGCACCCCACCCATGTTTTATCTTTACAGAAGTAACAATCCCATGAGCTCGTCTACGACCTCATCCTTGGCTTCGCAGGATTAAGTGTCATGTTCAGATGTAAACTGCCTAACAGAATGTACAAAAGTTGGGCCACCCAATAACTGCAACATTGTTTTCTTATTAACTACAAATGCTATTCCACAGGTTCAAAGTAGCTAGTTCTTTTGCCCTCTCATTGCTTCAAAACAAACATTTGAGACACAAAATTCAACTTCTGGATGAATGAATAGAATTCAGACTTATGATGGGCCCAAATTGAACTCTGGCAGCAGCAGGAGGTTGTTGGTCTAATATGTTGAAGTTGTGGTAGATGCTACGATGAGGTGTATGGTGTTCGCTAAGAACATGTTGTAGTTGTACGGACATCTTATCTAGTTTTGTTGGGATAAATTATCTCTCTTCATATAGATCAAATAGGCAATTAAGAATTTCAATCAACACAAATCTACCAACCAAAGAAATTAAACCCCAAAAATACTAAAATTTTTATATTGAAAACCCCTCAGTATAAAGGAAAAAAACTATGAAACTTAGTCCAGTCAAAAACGTTCACTATAGAATAATAGATCTACGAAATATGTTCTTCCCTAGAGTATATTTAGTGTGGGAAAAAAGTAGTAAAAGATACTATATATACAAGTTAAGATCAAAGCTATGTTTTTTCTCTTTTTCAGATTGATGTGATATTTAACTACTCATAACTAACCTACCTTTTTTCATTATTAACTATCATTTTTTTAAAAAAAAAGCTTATTCATTTTTTATTCACTTTATGATTGACATTATCATTTATCTTTTTTCATCTCTTTTACTTTTCTTCCTCTTTTCTATTTCTTTTTTCTCAAACCAAACACATCCTTACTGAAATTAGAAGATTTTATCATCATCATAAAGATAGGTTTCACTAATTTCAATAAGAAAAATAATAGGAATAGATCTCACCAAGCAAAACTAAAAAACTAAGTCTAAAGGTTTATGATGCTACTATTTGTTATCATCCTGGTAAAACTAATGTAGTAGCAGATGCATTGAGTAGAAAGTCTCATACAAGAGTGATAGCTCTAGTCATCGAGTAGATGCTATTGATCCATCAGATAGAAAGTTTGCAACTCAAGGTACTGCCTCCAATGGAGGTAAGGCAGTTGCATGCTCTGGAAATTAGACCATTACTGATAGACAGAATCAAAATAGCTTAAAAGCAAGATCCATTTATTCAAAAACTTTACTACAAACTAGATCAAGGAGAATAGACTGAGTTTAGTATGGACCAGATAGTGTTCTATGGTTCTGCAGACAATTGTTGGTACTGAGTGTGGATGCTCTTCGACAAGAAATCCTAGAGGCACACCAGTCAAAGTTTTTCATACATTTGAGTAGTACTAAAATGTATATAGATCTTAGACAAATTTTTTTGTAGAATAATATGAAATAAGAAATTTCTCAGTTTGTGGCTCAATGCTTGGCATGTTAGCAAGTGAAGGTGTATCACCAAAGGCCTACAGGATTATTACAACCTCTAGAAATACATGAGTAAAAATTACAGTATATGATACTATCTAGGTGGTTGTGGATAGGCTTACCAAGTCAGCTCATTTTTTGTCATATCGGATGACCTTCAATGAGGATCAGATAACCAAATTGTATATATGGGAAATTGTTAGATTACATGGTATGCCTATTTTAATTGTATCGAAAAGAGATCGCCGATTTGTCTTAGAATTCTAGTAGAATATGCGGAAGGCAGTGGGGACAGAGTTGCACCTAAGCTCAACTTATCACCCACAGAGTGATGGCTAGTCTGAGATGATAATCCAAATCTTGGAGGATATATTGTGAGCTTTTATCCTAGATTTTGGAGAAACTTTGGATCATCACCTGCTGATGGTGAAATTTACAAATAACAATAATTATCAAGTAAGCATTGACATAGCTCCTTTTAAAGCCTTGTATGATAAGAGATGTCACACACCTTTATGTTGGGACGAGGTTGGTGAGAAGAAAATCTTAGCACTCAAGTTAGTCTAACAAGTTACAAATGCAATGCGAATAATCAGATAGTATCTTATAGTTGCACAAGACAGATAGAAGAAATATGCATACAAAAAGTGTCGAGATCTTCAGTTTACAGTTGAAGATCATATATTTTTGAAAGTTTCACCCACTTATGAAGTTATGAGATTTTAAGTAAAGGGAAAGTTAAGTTTTCATTTTATTGGGCCATTTGCAAATTTGGAATCCATTATTGGAGTTGCATACTAGTTGGCCTTACTACCATCACTATCCAGAGTCCGTAATGTATTCCACATCTTACAGTTAAAGAAATATATAGCGAATCCTTCTTATGTGTTACATATAGAGCAATTTCAGTTTGATGAGGACAAGACATATGAAGAGCGGCCAGTTTGGATACTTGATATCCATGACAACTAGCCTAGAGGGAAGACAATAAAGCATGTCTTAGTTTAGTGGAGTAACCAGAAAGAGGCTATGTTGGAACTTAAGGAAGATGTACGATAGCTTTACCCTGATTTACCTTTTCCCTCGAATGTATAGTAAGTTTTGATAATGAAATTTTCGTAAGGAGGGGAGGATGTAATATCCCGATTAAAACTCCTCCCACATGTGGCACATGGGAGGGTCAAGAACGTGAGGAATGTGGGAGACAAGCGTCAGATGCATGGGTGTGAGGCAGGGATTGAATGCTTTTATGAGCTATAGGGTCTACCATGCATGGTTTCCCCTATTGTTGGGAAATAACAATGTGAGCAAGAGAGGGGGTGAGGTGTTGTTGTTGTGGAAGCGTCATGATCAAGAGGAGAATCGATCTAAAATCTTTGTGGGTCGTTAGAAAGGTAAGTGGATAGATTGACCCCTTTTCTCTTGAAAAAATTTAGATTCATAATGTTTGTGTACACATGTTATTGTTTACATGATTTTAAACGGTATGGATGAGTGTTTTATGCAAGTTTTGTGCTCAAAATAGGGGGATAAACGGAAGAAAATTATATATGCTAAATGGATGAAAATAATTAGTATATTTCCAAGCAAATCAAAGATGTTGATTTTTGATTTATTTGTAAAGCTTAAATTATGAATTCGATCCATCTAATGTAACTGTCATATGTGCATTAGCTTTCATGTAAATTTTCATGAATTTTGAATGAGAAATGATTAATGATTTTAATATAATGTTATGTACATTGGAAATGAACTATTATGTTATTTTATATAAATGAAGAAATTTGATATGACATATTGGTCTTAAAATGACCCTATCATGATGTAGAGAACATCTAATGGGTCAAATGCATGAAATAATATGAGTATGTGACGTTACGGACAAAAATACAAATGGAAATAACATTTTCGTAGAATGGGTTCCACTTGAATTCACATGGGTGAATTTCAAAATTTTACATTTCATGTTGTAAATGGTTTTTGCAAGATCTGAACCATTAGATGGATTCCCTAAATGTGTATTTGCCTAAGGTAGTGATCGCTAGGTTAAATGATTTCATTTGAATGGTAAAAATTAATGATTTTATACTGTAGCAAAATCATAAATTTTAGTTTTTTTGACCCTCTAGTTTAAGTATGGACCACACTAAATTGATCATGATGTTTTTTGGAACATTTAGAACAATTTTCCAAGTTAGAAGATCTAAATAATGATTTAAAATTGCATTTTGATAAATGAAAAAATTTCAAGGGATGAAAACATCCCTGCCTAAGCACACTGGTAGCAAAGCTACCTGAGAAATTGGCGGGCCAGAGATTAGGCTCCAGCCCGCACTTGCGATAGGCTAGCCCATGAAGCTAGTAGTTGGGCTTCAACCCAGCGCAAAAGCTTCAGGCTTTAGCCCAACATCAAGCAAGCTGGCCAGGCCCAGCCAGGAGGCCCAGGCGAGAGCCTAGTGGCAACAACTAGTGAGAGTCCCATGGGTTAAACCCATTGTTGAGCCCAGAATAGCTGGCGAACCCATTCAGGTGGACGACTCAGCTGTGTTAGCCTAACGCTGCGGCCTAGGTGGGATCTGCCGGCGGCGACCTAAGCGCGCCAGCACCTGTGTCCGACGACCGGTCTTGTGAGACCATACAAATGGTCCAAAATGTTTTTGCATATTTGGACAATATGATCGCCGATTTGGGTGATCCAATAGTCGATTTTGGGTTTTTGGATGTTTTGGATCCAATGGAATGGTTAGATTGCCCAGAAAGTGACAAGATTATGGGAAAACTAGTGTTTAAATTTATTTTATTGATTTATGGACCCCATAAACTCCAAATTGGACGATTAAATAGTTGATCTTACGATTTTTGTATGTTTTGATTCCAATGGAAGGGTTAGGTTGTCTGAAAGATGATCAGATCATGTGAGATTGAATGCTCAAATTTAATTTATCAATTTCTGGACCTCACGATCACTGAATTGAATGATGAAATAGTTGATCTTGATGTTTTTAGTCATTCTGGACTCAATGGAAGGGTCGAATCATCAAAATAATAACTAAATCATACATTTTTTGACTGTTGTGAAAGAAGGGGATGTAGGGTGTGAATTAATATATGATTCACTAATTTAGACTGGTTATAGTCTAAAATAGATTTTCTATTATTGTTCAATAAATTGCATATGATTAATTATGCTATTAATAGAGCTCGCTGGTTGAGCTGCCTTCCTAATAGGCTTGCCTAGGTGGCCTAGATGGCCTGGAGCACATCAGAAGGATATTGGATTATGTTAATGACACAGCCAGTTGAGCTCGTTGTATGAGCTACCTTATTAGTGGGCTAGCCCGAGTGGCTTGGAGTATATAGTATTAGATGGGATTTTGATATTGTCAGTGGAGCTGCCTTATTAGGCTAGCATTGAATATGACATGTACTGATAATGACAAATAATGTGGATTATTTTGATACATGTGCTAATTGCATTTATCCTACTTACTGAATTTATGACTCACCCTTTCTTAATTTATTTCTTTTTAGAGAATGCAATTAAAACGTGCATTAGTTCATGGTGTAAGGGGTAAATGATGTTGAGTATCATTTCTGAATAAATGATAAAGATAATTATGTCTATTATTGTATGAGACTTATATTGTGGAATTGATATGTATTGTTATTTATTATGATTTTTTTGTGGTTAATTACATGGATCTGTATTATCTTAAGTACGATAGATCTATGGAGAATTCACCATCGGTTTAAAAATAATATTTATTTATCCTGTTTTTGGGCTAGGGCATGATAGCCACATTATAACATTAAATTGATGTTCCCTAATAATTTAAAGCAACGGACAAATGTATAAAAGTAGCCTCACATAATCTTTTAGAGAGCAAATCGGTAATTGAACTAGTTAATTAAATAGTTGGAGTTGAACAGATTAAGGAATTTGATTGTAAATCCATGAATTTTGACTTGTTAGATAGGGGTAAAATTGATCATCTCCTAGTTCATCAATCCAATCATTCAAATTCGATGATTAACTGGTCTGATCAATTTTAAATATCCATTCCATCTTCTAACAACAATGCAGCCTCGGTTAACGCTATTATGGCATGTAATTAGGATCCTGTCGCGCGCCACACAAGAAATTCTAAAATAATGAGCTCTGCTCTAAAATCAAGAGTTTCAATTAAGGAAAATAATAAACTTCATTCTCTGCTAAAATCCAAATACAGGGACTTATATTTGAGTATCTATTTCTTCACAAATAAACATTTATGAAGGGCGTGATTCAATAGTATAGTGGATTTAATGGAATGAATTAAATTGAAAGAAAATTGATATTTGCTATCCATTCCATCTTCTAACTACAATGCAGCCTTGGTTAACGCTGTTATGGCATGGAATTAGGATCCTGTCGCGCGCCACACAAGAAATTCTAAAATAATGAGCTCTGCTCTAAAATCAAGAGTTTCAATTAAGAAAATAATAAACTTCATTCTCTGCTAAAATCCAAATACAAGGACTTATATTTGAGTATCTATTTCTTCACACATAAAAATTTATGAAGGGCATGATTCGGTAGTATAGTGGATTTAATTGGAATGAATTAAATTGAAAGAAAATTGATATTTGCAACGAGAAATGAAAATTTTCAAGGGATTAAATTCCATGAAAATCAAATCAGGCTCAGTAAAAAAAAAAACACAATTATAGGGAGTTTGGTTTTTCATAGCAAAGCTCTTTAGTTTTGGATAAAGTTGATAATTTTTGCCGCACCGAAAATTTCTAATGTAACAATTCAATGGCATGGATGCTGACTTATCCAAGCATGCGTGAGAATGAGGACGCACGTTAAACATCCGTTGTGTGTCTTTGGACCATTATTCCTCGCAGAGAGTTGGTGGGCCTGACATGCGAGCGTATTGGCAATGACGTCCAACAACAGCACTGAGCGACATACATGCGCATGGAATTTAAACCCGAATTCCCAGGTTTAAGCAACCAGGGTCTTTGTTCTTATATTCCAAAAAAAGGAGGGATCCACGGCAAAAATATCACGGGTGTTTTCTGTCATTCTCCCCTTTCCCTTGATCAATCGCCAATTGGATTGCATCAAAAAGCAGGCGCAAGGGAAAGAAAGAAATAAAGAAAAGAGAAGTAAAAAAAGAGAAATAATAGAGAAGTAAAAATAGAAAAATAATCTGTTCCTCTCTCTCTCTCTCTCTCTCTCTCTCTCTCTCTCTCTCTCTCTCTGTTTTTCGAATGAAAATAACGAATCTTTTGAGAGGCGTGGGAAGCTGTTTCTGGTTCGAAAGCAATCTGAAATGAGGGAGGAAGAAGGGACGAGAGCCGTGTGATTGCTTTGATGGTGGGTCACTCAAATGGGGAATGTAACGTCGTCGGTTGCAGCGAAATTCGCATTCTTCCCACCTGACCCGCCGACTTATGACGTGTTCAGAGGAGGTGAGGATGGGAAGCTCTTCTTCTCCGGGGTGACTGCTGACAAGAACATGGACGTCCATTTGCTCGACACCAAAGGAGGCAACAAGATCGTCGCCACCTTCTGGAGGCACCCCACTGCTAGATTCACACTCCTCTATTCCCATGGAAACGCTGCTGATCTCGGTCAGATGCTTGAGCTCTTCCTCGAGCTTAGAGCTCACCTCAAGGTTAATATCATGAGGTATTGTGTCGGTGTTGTTTCTGTCTTTCTGTTGGATTGCCTTGGGGTGGATTCTTATTTTATTTTCTTCTGAAATTGGTTTTCTGGTTTTGATGGGATTTGGTATGTTTCGTTGGTGGGCTTTATCCTATTTTATTATTATTTTTGACGTTCAGTTATTTGGGCTTTTTTGGATTTGCTTTTTTGAAATGTGGCCTTGATTGGTTTTGTTACGAGCACTTTATTATTATTATTTTTTTTGGTTTTTTTTTTGCGTGATTTTATATTTTGCCTTCTCGTGGATGGTCTTTTGCGATTTCATATTTTTCTTCATTTTAGTTTTGGATGGGCAATTTTCGGGCGTGGAGTCGAGGATTTGAATATGCGGTTGGTATCAGGGCTTCGTAATTTGTATGTTTTCATGGGATGTTCACATCGTGTCATTTGAGAGGACCATTTAGCTGCCTTGACCGTCTCATGCAGGTGAAATTGAGAAATTCGATAGATAAAAATGTGTGGAGCCGGAATGAACGTCGCATACTTGGAAAATGGGTCGACCACCACCATGATTTTTGTTTGCTTGTTTTTTTTTTTTTTTTTCTAAATTTGTTGCGTCATTTGGTGAGCGTTGCAATATTTCCCTTGGTATTCAATTTTTCTAAGATAGATTTTCTTTGCTTTGCTGTGGTGTGTTTATTAAGGTTGCTGGCCCAATAGGTAGAATACCAATTTGGGATTTTGGATGCAATTTTATTAACTTTTAACATTTGATGGATGGAGGTTGAGAAAGATGGTTTCAAGACGGGTTGGTTGGTTTTGAGGATTGTAGATACAACCGATTGGATATCCATTTTTATTCTTTCATTGAATGTGTTGTTTTGAAAGTTCTAAGTGTGAGTTTGTTTTTGGCGGATGCATTAATCTGCCTACACAAACATGAATGGACACATCCATTTGAAGGTATGAAAGTTTGGATTGAATGGATTTTTTGGAAATTCAGAGGTAGCTAATGGATATTCATATCAGATGAGAGGCTATGAATCAAAGAGCGGGCAGACTTGCAGGAAAGCCTAGGAGAGCCGTTGAGAGACCAGTATTTGTCCACTTAACAATGTCTAACCAACGAGGGTACTTGGGACAGGCTTTGGAATTTAAAGATATGAGACTATCTCCAACTCCCCATTAAGGATGGACTTGTAAGCAGAGGTGGTCTTCTGTTAATAAAGTATTAAAAAAATATTTATCAAGTGCAAATAAGTGTCAGATTTTACTCATTTGATTACTCATGGAAAACAGAAATTTAGTAGAGGTCCAACTCGAATTCCCTCTTGCATTATGCTTGTGTTGCTGGGTTCATTCTGTTCACAGTCTTTGCTTTTTGAGCTAGAAAATGGTTTTGATATTTACGTGGTTGTATTTGAACTGTTCCATTCGTAGTTGTTGATAACTTAAGTGCAATTTCTTCAGCAGTCTTTTGGATTTTATGCATGGTTTTTTTTTGGGGTGGTGTAACAATGGTGATTTTGAGATAGATTTTACTTTTAATTGTTTTCTATTTTGCTTATTAAGGTGTTCTTACAATTTAGCATGATCCAAGACATAATTGTTTGCATTTTTTTTTTCATTCCAAATTTGCTTGCATGTGTTCCCAAAAGAGTCTAGGGGTGCACTTGTACCGGCATTTCAAAAACAAGGATGGGTTTAGAACACAATGCCACAACATGTATCTTTGCAAAAAATGTGGTTTGTTCTGTTTATTACTGGTCCTTATGAACATTCAGAGCACTTCTGAATCGTTGTTTTTCCTCCTGTGATAGAATGTGCCATTTTTTTGTATTAATGCTTTGATAAACAATGACATTAGAGGAAAACAATATTGTACAGAGCAGTACTGGAACATGGCTGAGCACCATCTCCATGAAAAAGCATAAAAGTTGAATCCATAAATTGGGATTTTGTGTAGTCAGCTCTACTGAAAGATCAATGGATGATGCTAATTGTTACTTTAAATAGTCATGCCCTACTGAAAGATCAACAGATGATGCTAATTGTTACTTTAAATAGTCATCCCCTACTGAAAGATGAATGGATGATGCTAATTTCTACTTCAAATAGTTGACTTTTTAACTGTTAGTCCATTAGATGGCTAGGGTCTTTCAGTCAGGGTGCTTTTTGACAATGGCCTATCAAGGCTGATTAGCTTGGCTGTCCCAACTTGTATGTCCTGCTGTGGAGTGTTTAGTGGACTCAAACTTCACCTCTTTTAGGGTTCAACATATTCTAAGACAACCCTTCACAATTTTTTTATAGATTTTGTTTTTGATATTTACATTTACATTTTTAGGCTTGGAAATGAGTGGTCATGTTTGAATTGTTCTGTTAGAGGGGCTCTTAGGTGAAATAAGCTCATTAACATTTGAATGTTTTTGAGTGGTCTACCAATTTTTAGCTTCTATGTTCCTATTGCTAGAGAGAGGGATTCCATGGCATAGCTTTGAAATGAAGCTTTTACATATTGTTTGGTTTTTGCATCCTGAAATATTTAGCTATATGCTGCTGGGGATCATGATATCAAAGGACAATAATGCCTTACTGGTGATGGAATTGGAACAAGGCATAACCTCCTCTTCTTTACACGTGTGGGACTATGGTGCAGAAATTGATATTATTATTAGCAGCCTGCTGAAAAGGATTGAATTATGTTATTATTGCCTTCCTCCTCACCTGCATTCTTTTTTTACTTCTAGGCTTCTTGTAATCATAAATCACAATATCTTGTAGCAAGGATCTTGCGATCAGAATGCTTCGTGAACCATGTCTGTCCACTGTAAGGCCTATCAGACAGATGATCAATTCATGCACAGCCCTGCCAAAATGTTGGACTACCAAATCTATCATTCATTAGTAGAACTTTCTACTGTATTTTATTTTACAACTTTAACACAGGGCCTCTTTGTGGTGTTATTACCTTTTCCTAGTCTTGTAAATTAGTGTATGATTATGTCGAAAAAATAATGATGCGGAATTTAAATTAAAACATACCTAATATGCAAGATCCCAGAATCCTATTGCTTCTCAAACTTAAATGGCTCTTGGTCAGCCATATAATAGCAATAGGAAAATACGCACTTCTCACCGCACAAATGCCCAAGTCTTTCAATCCCACTGTGACACTATATTATTGGAGAAGGGAGGATAAGGGCATATTTATAAAGGGAGAAAGAATTCGTTGTTTAAACGAGGATGGCGATCGAAAATTGACAAGCACCCCTTTGCAGGACATGTGCTTTCGCAATATATCGTTGCATCCTTTCGAAAGACAGGCAACTTCATGGGCGCCAAAACTACCAGAGTAGAACACATTCTATAGAGAATGGTTTCATTACCCATCTGCACATTATCTTTGGGATTCCAACTATTTTGCTTCTATACCTTTGATATTTTGGTGGGATGGGGTTTTCCAGGTAGAGCTGTTAATTGGTTTCAAGTAATTTGCATTTAGGTAAAGAATGTCATTTTTTTAATGCTTCCTGAACTTGACAAGGTTAATATTTTTCTCTGTTTTTTGATTCCTCCGTTATTGATTGTGCATTTTTGGTGCCATCCAGTTATGATTATTCCGGATATGGGGCCTCCTCTGGTAAGGTAAGCAATATTCATATGGCATAACTTTGGATTTTGGGTTTGCATTTTTCTGTCTCTGTAAAAGCTCCGAATGATCCAGCAGGTTGGGCATAGTCTACAACTATGGGCACATCAGAGCATGTAAGTTGAATAAACCAAAATGCGAGAGATGTTTCTAACACTAGAAATACTGTCTTTCTTGCAATTTGGGGTGGCATAAGACCTTTGTTGCCAAATGTGCAAACTCACACAGCCCAAGCAGCCCTCTAAAATAAATTATATGAAAAAAAAGAAAAGAAAGAAAAGGGGAGCATTGATTTGTCTAAATTGGTTTTGTCTCAGATGTCAACATGGTTACTGAGGAATGAAAGAGTGAAGATAACAGAATCTGATTTTTATCTCTTTTTTTATGCTGATATATAAATATTTTGTTTTAAAATATTTTTACGCGATCTTTATTTTCTCTGTGATACTCATTTGAGAGTAGGCTTTCTCACTGTTGGTCCCTGATTTTCTTTCCCTTGTGTATTTCTGAGGCTTAGCCATCTGAATTCAACACTTACTATGACATAGAGGCTGTGTACAATTGCTTGAAGAGACAGTATGGAATAAAACAGGAAGATTTAATTCTGTATGGACAATCTGTTGGTAGTGGGCCTACACTACATTTGGCAGCCCGCTTGCAGTGGCTCAGAGCAGTTGTCCTTCATAGTGCAATTCTTTCAGGCATACGGGTGTTGTATCCTGTTAAAATGACATTTTGGTTTGACATTTTCAAAGTGAGTCTTTTTTCTACCCTTCTTCAGTTCCGATGGATTATTATTGATTACAGACTGCCGTGTATTGAGAAATTTTAAATTTTATCTGCAGAATATTGACAAAATACGGCAAGTCAACTGTCCAGTTCTTGTTATACATGTGAGTCTTTAATTGTATTTCTTTGGTATTCATTTTACAGTGGCATTTATGCTGTGTACCATTTTGATAAATTATTTGTTGGTTGTTGATCAAATATTTTCATCATGTTGATCTTTTTCTCTCAAGTATCTGCGGAAGGAAGGATGCTAAAATGCATGTCATCTCTTGATTCATTATGTTCTTGTTTACCATGGGAAGGTTTGAAATGATGATTATCAGGGCATTTGTCTTAAGCATGCAGTGCTCCCTCACTGAATCTGTTCATTATTCTATACTCCAATATTGATTACACATACAAAGTTTTAAAAACAAGAGGGCAATTGACATTTATGTTCACTTGCCTTACTAACTTTGACATCACTATTTTCTGTCATTCCATTCAGCTAGTAGATAAAAGGGTGCATAACACAAACAATGGGGCATATACAACATTTTCTGCTAAGAATGTTGTTATTTTGCCAATAATTCTAAGCTTTCATTACCTGCATGGAATGGAAAAGAATCTGCAGAAGATAAGTAAACCTTGAAAGGTTTATCAAGTAAACATGTTCATTTTCATTATCATAAGCTGTTTTCCACCTAAATGGTGCTAGCTACATTGATTCCATTTTTCCATTCCTATCAATGTTGTGTTATGCCCTTAGTAAACGCAACCGGTTGTATATCTTTCATTATCTAACTATATTTTTTCAGCCCTTTTCTAGTTCTTTTGTGACCGCTTTACTTAAATCAAGTTACTCTTAACTAGTGCAATTTGTGGTCTTCATTTTAAATTGCCTTAATTCACTTTCCCTTATTTTATTACCTGTTGTTTGGGTCTTCACGCAAATTACTTTTATAGAATCCTGTCAGGAGATCCGATAAGATAGAGAAAAAGGTCAAAAGGTGCTGGGGGTGATCCCAGCGTGAACACTTCGATGCTTAAGTCTGTAATAGGATTGTGAGAGAGGTATAGAGATAATTGAGATCTTGTGTCTATAGGGGGTGCATACTTGTATTTTTATAGTTGAGCCTTGGTTGATGTGCAAAGGGGGTGATGTTGTACCCTGGGACGATTATGATTATATGAGGTTTCCTGACTAGAGAGGTGTTCCTGGTGATTATAATTCCTCTAGTTCCATTAGGTGCCTCTTTTTAAGCAGTACAACCTCTAGGTGAAATAGTGTGGAGCCATGTTGCAGTTTGATTAGGTCTCTTGTCGGAGTTGGGGTTTGATGTGACAAGTTTTGCTAGCTGTAAAGTTTATCCCGTGTTATGGTTTCCTAACACTAGTCCCCTCTCAAGGAGACGTGGTAGAACCCGCCTTTTTTGTTTGCTTGGTTTCTTGTGCTTGCTTCTATAAGACTCTCTTTTCTTTGCTACAATCTTCGTAAAACATAGGCTATTAATGGAAATTTATGTAACGGTATCAATGTAGGCTATTCTTAGCCCTTATTGAATTTGCCATGTGCGAAAGTTTTTCCAATGTATAGAAACTTGCCCCGAATGGTTTATATAAATTGTTGCTCATCTGCCTTCCTCATCACTAAGGATATTTTAGAGATAGACTAGCAGAGTTCCAATTTGAGGAATCATCTAGATTCTAATGAAGAGATCAGCAGATTACTTCGGGTGATCGAGCTCCTTGAATCGCATTACAAGTTTGCCCAATTATCACTTCAGGTGGTCGACCAATGCCTTGCTGAATGTGCCGTTGCCAATACGAAGACTCTGGATCAGGTGAAAGCCCTGGTGGAGTTGGCGGATGCTCGGTGTTAAATTATAGAGCTCAGGGGAGTTATAGAAGCCCTGACTAAATAAAATTATTTTTTTATCGTTTTTATTTTACTATAATTTTGCCTTTGTCACTGCTAATAAGGGAACCATTTGTACTTTTGTAGTCAAAGTTTGTTTCAATATACATTTTGTTCATAGTGAAATCAATTGAGTACCATCTTCTTGTTACCAAAGTAATTCGACTCTTCATAACATCTTTATTTGCTTGAATGATACTCTTGCTTCCACTAACTTATATGCACTTGATCGGTGCTTTTGGTTGGATAATGCTTCCAACCATTTAACGCTTCCTATTGCTGGATGCGTTTGGTTGCCTGTCACTTCTACATTGTATTTAACGCTTTCTATCAATTGGTGCTTCTGTGTAATGTCTTTGGTCTTCCTAGTGATCTAGTGCTTTTGTAGAGAAAACAACGCTTTCGTCTCCATTTTTTGCTTTTTTCACTTTTGAAAGCAGTTTATCCTGCCTTTTAGATACTTATGTAGGCTGCCGTCGATCTACCTTTTCTGAATTTCAAAAATAGAAGTTTTTGTTGTCAGCTTTTGGTAACCAATACAACATTTTTTTATGGGGAGCACATTCTCATGGTGACATTTGTTTACATGTATGAGGTATTAATGTGACGTGTATAAGGCGATGTTATGCTGTTTCTTCATTTTCCAATCCCACGACTTGTGCTTTCATATCTTTCTAAACTTTATTCCTTCTCCAAGTTTAACAATGTTTGTTAACAAATCCAACGCCCACATCTCTACCAGCATCGAAAAAGAGTTTCATACCCATATGATGCCCGGAGTATGTCTTCGGTCTTACCTTCCCCATCTGCCTTTCCTCATCACTTGGTTTCATTTCCGTATCTTTAAACTCTCTCAAGGTGAGTTTCGCTTTTTTCATTCAAACTTTATTGTTGGGTGCATAGTTTTCGCTGTTAGAATGTGGGCTTTGATCTTTACCCTTAGTAAGAACCCAAATTCTGCTAGTTACTTCTATTTTACTCATCATGTTTCTTGATAGCAGTTTTTTGCCCTTGTCTCTAATAGAGACGATGACTGGAAACATTATCGGATGTGGGTTCGCCTGGTCAACAACCAACGAATGTTTTCAAATCAATGGGCTATTGATGTAGCTTGTCTAGTCATAGCGTAATCTCCCATAGAATAGTATAGTTTAGGTATTTTTATGTATAGTCTAATATCTATAGAAAACTCCAAGTAAATATTTTGTCTTCTGAGGACGCTTGTAGGGAGGCCAACTTTCTGTGTGGCTTCCCTAGCCAGGAGGTCCCACTTCTGATCCTCTGCCTCCCCTTTTTTGTTTAGTTTCCTGAATAGGCTTCATAATAGAAAAGGAAGCCTCTATTCTTTTCCCTACTAAGTGGGGATCAATCTCTTCAGGTTCCCGCCTTTCTAAGGCTTCTACCCCCTATGGCTTCTGTTGGTATTGTCCATCGGCCTTCTACTTCCGTGAAGCCTTCTAAGAAGTGCAGAAGCGTCAAACCATAGTGCAAAAGTGATCGTCTGTTCCACCCCCCCTCCCTCCTCTATTGCTCCTTCCTTATCTCAGTCATCCCACTTTAGGAGCGAGGAGGTTCATCCTGGTTTCACAAAAGAAAGGTTTTTCTCCCGAGCCACTTCAGGAATGGTTTAGGGACCGACAAAATTCCTGGGATTGTCTTTGGATCCTGTATTGGAATTAGTCGATGTATCATCCGGTGGGGGTTTCGCAGGTTTTCGCACTCTTCTAGTGCTTCTTCTTCCGCTAGTTCTGTTGCTTCATCAGGTATAACGGAACAACCTTCTTCTCTTTGTTGTGTGGTGTCTATAAATGACGTTTTGGTGACTAGGGAGGGTCTCGATGTATCTTTGGGAGGAATTTTGCGTCCTCTTCTCATTGTTTTTGAGGCAACTTTTTTTAGTTTCAGAGGGGGAGCCTTAAAGTGCAGGCAACCCATGTTTTGCTCCGTCGGCATTTGTGGAGGTAAGACCTGTTGTTGTCATTCCTTCTTTCTATGGGTTGTCCTCTATTGCTAGGTATGTCCCTATTTTTTATTTTGGGTTGGTTTCTTCTTAAAACTTTTGAGAGAGAAATAATAGTCTGTTATATTTATTGATTCATTATCCAACAATATATAAACAAATGAGGAAACCATCTATTTTACAAAAAAGGAAACAAAACTACGAAAGATATGGCATGCAGGCCATTTATTGAAAAGAATAACAACTTGCTAAAAAAAGAAAATAAAACAACTCTCAAAAAAAGAACCAAAATATAGTCAACCACCCAAATCAACCTAGAAATTGTGAATTCTAACATTCCCCTTCAAGTCGGAGAATATATATATATATATATATATATATATATATAGATCATTCCTAGCTTGCTCACTAAGTCTTCAAAGCTTGGCTTATGGAGGCTCTTTGTCAAACATCAGCCATTTGCTTTCTGGTAGGAATATACATCATGCAAACACTCCCATTGTCAATCTTCTCCTTGATGAAGTGACGATTGTTGGCTCTCGTGCAAGTATACACGATCACAAGTAATATAGAATAGGTGAATTGAGTATCGTTCCCACGAGGAAGGATGTTTTTATACGCTAAGTACCAAACTTGTATCAAATCAGTATTATTTGATTGAATGAATTGCAATAATTGTTATAAAAAATAAATCTGAACAAAACAATGAAGTTGACAAATCGCAAGAACAAAAGAAGAAAGATCAATGGATGAAATATTTAGGGATTCAACTTCACCTAGCAAATCCACTTGTATTGATGAATTGCATTGAGTAACTTATGATTCCTCTCAATGTCAATTAGATGCACTAAAGTATCTACTATCCTTTTTCAAGTGTTATGATAGGTGTGCTTATTGAAGTGATTTACTATGTCTCCATGCAAATCTAAATCAATAAACTCATTTAGCTTAAACATCCAAGTGTAATATATGTGCTTGCAAGGTCATACTCACATTGATTGCACATGTGCAATGACTATCTCTAGACTTCATTGCACCGTATGTTCTTCAATTCAAAAGTCTATTCCTATTTCATCTCTCTCGAGTATAAATTAAGAATCTCAGTTTATGCACTTGCTAGCTAAGCACATGCATGCATTAAGCTTAGAAAAGAAGAAACAATGAGGAAGAAAATAATTTAACTCAAAAATCAAATATCAACATAAGTTTCATTGCTAGGATCCATTTAACCCTAGATAAAAGAAATTTAAAACATCATATTTGAATTAAAACCGAGTAATTGATAAACATCATCATTATCCAAGTTTGAATGTTGATTCAAAAACAATAGATGAACTATAAAGAAAACAAAAACAAAATATGAAAGTTGTAGCTGCTTTCTCCAAATATTTTCTTACTCTAAGCTCTTCTCCTCATCCATCTCTTCGTCAACTTCGTCAACTTCGTCCCTCGTTGCCTTTAAATAATTTAAACAGCAGGATTATAATAGAATTTGACAGTACGCATGAAGATCCTTTTCCAATAATAACTTATATTTCCCCCAAAAATATAACTTCTAACGCATTGCAGTGCATAAAATAGCAGTTCTAAAAATAACTGATTTGCTGCGCTTTTGTGGATTTGCAATACATACGCCTAAAAATTAACTTCCAGGACTAACATCAACTTGCGCAAATAAATTGCAACTTCTAAAATCAACAAGTGCCGAACTTCAAATCTTTTACTTGCAATTTTAAGTCTTCTTAAACACTCTGAAATCTTCAACTTTACTTTTAAAAATTGCTGCTGAAAAATCCTTCTGAGATTTAGAAGTTTTCTTCCTCATTAACCTACTTTATAAATTCTGAAGTTTGAAATTTCACTGCTTAAAAGTTCTGGCAGAGCTTCAGAACTTCTGAAGGTTGGGCATTGGAAACTTCTGTCAAGCTGTAATACTTCTGAGGTTAATACTTCACTTGGTTAGAAGTTCTATCACACTTCCGAGTTAATATTGAACCCTTTAGAAATTCTGTTTGCACTTCTAATATTGTCAAACATCACTAAAGTTGCACTTTTGAGAATTTCTGTCAACTTCTACTGGCTTTAGAAACATTTCATGTCACCCTTCTGAGATCGTCAAAAGCTACTCAGAACCTCTTTAGAAACCGTTATTGCATTTCTGAACACCTCAAAACTCATTTACACTTCTTCTGCAAACCTCAGAATTATCTCTGAGTTACCTTTGTTGCATTTTTGATCACTTCTGAGCACTTCTGTAAGCTTCAGTTATATTTCTGTTTGGGCTTCTAATATACTTCTTATGCACTTCTGAGAATGTTAATTTTAACTACGTAAGAAGCTCTTCAGAACTTTTGACACCCTTCTGACAATTAAACTCCTCCAGATATTCTGAGTTTTGACCATTCATCCTTGTCAGAAGTTAATTAGAACTTCTGACATGCTTTTGAGTTCTTCAGAACCCCTTTAGAATTTTTGACAGTCTAGAGCAGTTTTAGTATTTTGCTTATAACCTTTTTATTTGAACTTCGAATTATGTGATTCTTGTCTCATTAGATAGATAATTTGCAAGGGCTACATCTTTCATGTTGATAACTTTTTCTGAATCAACCTCTATCATGAGTCATAAGAGCTCACAAGCGACGCTTTTTGATAACTTCTGGAGTTAATGTATCAGAAATTCCAGCAGGCACTGTTTCAAATATAACTTTTTCATTTGAACTTATAATCATGTGATTCTTAATGCATTGCAACTTTGAGATATAAAACTGTTATGTTGAACATGATTTCCAAATCATCCTTGAAATATGCCAAAATTGGACCACAAGTGATACCATGTTCTGCACATCATAAATTTTTGTCTATGGGATTAAAGTTTGAGTCAATTGCAATGTTTTGGCCATAACCTCCATATTTCAACTCCAAATCCCATGATTCTTGATTTGTTGAACAGATAACTTCAAGGACTAAAACTTCTATGTTGACCACTTGAGCTAAATCTGTCTTCATCTATACTCAAAATGGCCTCCAAGTAACGCCACGTTTCATTACATCATATGCCACGACATTTGATTTGGTTGCCGTGACGCTCAATTTTTCTGACTGCCTAAGTCCGTTTCAGAACTTCTGACATACTTCTGAAGTTACCTTTAGAATTTCTGATCTTAGTATTTTTCTGCTTTTGAATCTTCATTTTTCAGCTATTTTTTCATTATCCAAACTCCATTGTTTTGCTCCTTTTTCCACATCGATGTCTTCCATATTTCCTTTCATTTCTTGCACTTAATTATCTTCAATTATACATAATAAATCATCATAGAATTCATTTCAAGTAATAACCAAATTAAGTACAGATTTATTGGAATGTGCTTATAAATCACTAAATTTACATCGAAAGACGATCCAAAACACATGTGAATTTAGGCATTAAAACATGGTATATTATGAACTCATCAACGATTTACTTCAATATGCTTAGTTCGATCATGGTGAACAAGATAATGGGCAATGCTCAGCGCTGCTTTGTTATCACAATATAGCTTCACACGTGAACTACTAGCAAGTTTCAACTCACAAGTAGTCTTCCTAGCCATATTCCTTCACATATACCATGCGCCAAAGCTCCGAACTTTGCTTTTGCACTACTCCTTTCGACAACCAATTGCTTCTTACTTCTCTATGTTACAAGATTGCCCAGATGAAGGTACAATACCCAGAGGTAGATCTTCTATCGATTGAAGAACCTAGCTGGTTTGCATCTGTGTAGACTTCAATAATCTTATGATCACCTTTCTTAAAGAAAAATCCCTTTCTAGGAGAACTCTTCAGATACCTTAGAATCTTGTAGACTATATCTTCTTTGGGTGAGTGAATAAATTGGATGACAACACTCACTGCAAAGGCTATTTTTGGTTGAGTATAGGACAAGTAGATAAGCTTGCCCACCGGTCTTTGATATCGATCCTGGTCAACTTCCTCACCACCTTCAATTTCCACCTTAACGTTGGGTTCCATAGGTATTTCAGCTGGTTTACATCCCAGCATACCTGTGCCTTGTAAGAGATTGGGCATATACTTCCTTTGTGAAATAGTAATCCCAACTTTGCTCCTTGCTAATTCCATGCATAGAAAATATCTAAGTGTTCCAAGGTCTTTTAATTCAAACTCTCTAGCAAGGTACTCCTTTAAAGAAGCCAGCTCATCACTATCATCTCCGATAATAATAATATCATTTACATACACTATAAGGATAGCAATCTTTCCACCTTTGAGTATTTGTAGAATAGAGTGTGATAAGACTGTGCCTGCATAAAACCTCTTCCCTTAACCACTTGAGTGAATTTTTCAAACCACTCTCTCAGGGATTGCTTCAAGCCACAAGGAGCTTTCTTCAATTTACACACCAAATTACCTTTCTCCTCAAATCCTGATGGAAAATCTATGTAGACTTCTTCATGTAAGTCGTTGTTCAGAAAGGCATTTTTTACATCTAGTTGTTGTAGAGGGCAGTCAAGATTAGCTGCAAGGGATAGAAGAACTCTTACAAAATTAAGCTTGGCAATAGGGGCAAACGTCTCCTGGTAATCTATGCCATATGCCAAGGTGAATCCCTCGGCAACGAGTCTTGCTTTGTAATGATTGACACTTCCCTCAGTATTAAACTTGACTATAAAAACTCATTTGCATCCCACTATCTTTTTTCCTTTAGGCAGCTTAACTATCTCCCATGTACCATTTTTTTTCCTAGGCAGCCATCTCTTCTAGGATAGCTAGTCTCCACTTTGGATTGGCTAGAGCATCTTGAATATTTCTAGGTACTTCAGTTTTGGTAAGTGATGTGGTGAAAGCTTGAAATTCTAGAGACAACATTTTGAGTGAAACAAACTTAGAAATGGGATGTTGAGTTGTAACACCCCTAAATTTAGGGAGCTACTTACTCATATTTTAGAGAAAGATCCCACCAAAAATCTAGTAGAGTCTCTCTTGAAATATGAGGGTTTCCAAACCTGTACATACATTTAATTATCCATGTATGCCATATACATCCACAAATCTTCATACATCCACAGTCTCATGGACCAACTAGTAGTCTTATGGCATGAAAATAGCTAAGAATCACTAATCAATGAATAATGAAAATTTAAACCTCTCCTTATGCATCATTCACCAATAATGAATCAATAACTGACAAGATACATAATTCACTATAATCTCTCTTCAATAAATAATCAATAGTTAAATAAGGACTGTCACTCCATCGCCGCTAGTTCCCATTTCAGGCACCAACCCCCGGTTGAGCTCCTCCGTCATGCCTGGCATCTAAAACATAGAAAAAGGGTGAGTCGGGGCAAACTCGGTAAGTAGGGAAAAATGGTAAAACCTTGTAAATCATGCATAACGCCGCACAATCCAACACATGCCAGTGCAGTCATATTTCATTCAATCCAAGCATGCTCATAAGCAATTAAACATACAATTGTAATGTATCGGGTACCATAAAGGCCGCAACTTAGCCACATAGGCTTTGTATGCCGCATAGGCTATCTATCGGCCACACAGACCATCTGTACGCCACACAGGCAACACCATAGCCATACAGGTAATCCATACGCCATACAGGCAACACCGTAGCCACACAGGCTCATCGTGTATATTATACATACATCCACATGAACTCTACTACCATGTCATACTCACACATATCACATTGCATGAACAAAAGTAATCTTAACAAAACAAGTAATAATCTATTCAAAACATCAAATGCATGTGGTAAATTCAAGTATAAAGCACATTCCATAAACACATTTCAAATTATTAATAAACACAATAAATCATGGTGCCCGTATGCCAAACATGTTAATATATTCAATCACACATAATTTGGTAAGAAACCTACTTACCTTAATCAGAAACAGTTCCCATAATCCTTTTAGCCCAACATTGTCTTTTTATCAAGAATTATTGGGTCCTACATTACCAAATGCATAAAGTTTATACTTAACTTGCTCATCGATCATCATATATAACTTCATACTGCTACATTCATGCACAATCTGTTTTCTTCTTTTATTTTCACTTTAATCCCAACATAATTTACTTAATTACATTCCAAACAAATGGCAAAAATTATGCAACTTCATCCTACTTGCAAATAATCCATTTAAGTATTTCCTCGAACACTTCATATGCACTTTTAATTTGCCTTGTTTAGCAACTCAGTTCACATGGATTTCATTCTTATTCACATATACTAAATCCTTAACATAATTTCCATGTTAATTACTTCATAACCATACTTATTTATTCATCACAATCAATTTGAAAACACATCTCACATTCTTGCACTTCTACACCTCGTTTTTTTTTTAATCTTTTCACAAACACCGTGCATGCATGACCTAAAACATAATTTGCATCCATTCTAATTAATCCCTAACATTATTAACACCATGTAAATATCATTTAATTGCTGTTTAACAAGAAATTAAGCCTAAACAGATTACATACATGCATTCATGCCCAAACAGTCCATTTTTGCGATTTAAGTTGCAACTTACATTCTTGTGCTCCAATTCAACTTTCCACCATCCTTAAATCGTTTCTAATCATGATTATCATCCTCTAATCATCACTTAACATTACTCATCATTAAACCATGCTTAAACAGATAATTAACTCATTAATCTCGTTCAAACAGCTAGTGCATTATTGAAGTCATGTCTAAACATCTCTTAGAGGCATTTTCACAAATAGTTTGTATGCATAATATATGTTTATCATTTCTCTTTTTTTTCCAGCAATAATTATTTCCTAAACCATAAAAATCACATAATCAATCAATAATTAGCATGTATTAATCATCAAATCAATTCCAAACAGATTTATCAAGCAATAGATGCCTAAACAAGGCCTTCTAGCTAGGCCTCCATGTTCCATCTTGCTGTCCACTTTTTTGGACAGCAATATGGATCCAAATCATGCCCATTATCACTCTTTTCTCTTGCTAATTTCATTTAGATTGGATTCCTCATTAAAGCCCAAATTTTTATAGCCCTTCATTAACCCAAATTACCCTACACAACTTGCAATCTACCCTAATCAAAGCACAACCATGAAATTATAGATGACAGACTTGCTTACCTTCAATCCTTGGCTAAAACCTAACTTTTTCTTCTTGATCTTCCTCCCAAACAGCAAGCTCACGATCCCAACATCTCCTCTTCGCCATACACGTCCAAAATCGATGAGAGTTGGGTGGGAATGAATTCTACTTGATTCGGGAAATTTTCTCCTAACAAAGGTTGTTGGAAATTAAGTGGAAGATGGGGTGTGAGGAAAAAGGCTACTCATTCTTGCTTTGGGCATAGGAAGGAAGGGAGAGAAAGGGGAGAAAATGTGGAATGGTCTTAGGGTTGGGTTTGCTTTAAATGGATTTAGTTTTGGTGCACCCGGCACACTTAATGACCTTACACGTGCACATGATTTAAATTCCATTTGCACCAATTTATTTTACACTAAAAATCATAATAAACCAAGTATATGTCATCTCTCATCCATGTCCAATTATTTAGGTGCATAATTACTTCAAAAATTTCATTAAAAATTCAAATTTCACTAAATACACATGTCATTATAATAAATGTCACTTGTCTCAATTATTTAGCACATATGGGGGTTGATTCATTAAAAGTGGTAAATACAAAAGTTGTAGCTTTTATTTTTATCTTTCCAATAAATTAAGAATCACTAAATTCCAAATTCACATGAAACAGTTATAGCCAAAACACTATAATATTTCCAATTCAAGAGGCATCACTTTGTGGGACCCACGACTCAAAATATAAGCTTAATTAGGAAATGTAGTCAACATGAAAGTTATATTCTTTGAAATTATCTGAACAATGCAAAAAAAATCACCTAATTCCGAGTTCGTACGAATAAGTTATAGTCAAAATACTAAAATTGCTCAAGAAGGGTGAAATTACCAAAAATACCGAAAATCATATTAAATTTTTAATTATTTAGGGCCGCAAATTACCAAAAAATTTATTATAATTGAAGATTATACTTACCAAAATTTGGGTTGTCACATGAGTATAGGACTTGGTACCTTTTCATAGGGCAATGGGCAAGTCCAAATTGGACACTTCATTTGGAATTTTGACCTCACGATTCTTGATCACAGGTTCAACAATCGGGCTTGGGACTAGTTTAAACGCTTGACCTTGCTGATCATCAAATTCATCACTATCTTGAGAAGTCTTTCTGTGTGAATACACAAGTAGTTGAGATGGTCTAGAGCTATTTTTCCCTATTTCCAATATTTTTCCTTGATCAATAAGTGACACAACAGGTTCGGGTATGGGTATTGAAGGTGAGAAAATTGGATTGGATGATGATTCAAATATATCCCAAGGCAGTGAAGGTGAGGAAACTGAATTGGGTGATGATTCAAGTATATCCCAAGGCAATGAAGGTGAGGAAACTAAATTGGGTGATGACTCAAGTATATCCCAAGACTTATCTTCTTCTAAAATTTCCCCCTCATGAGAAGGCTTGGTAAAATGGGGATTATTTTCAAGGAGAGTAAAGTCCATAGACATAAACACATGTTGAAGTGATGGAGAGTAACACTTGTATGGTTTTGTAGATGAGTACCCAATAAACACACTTTATTAATTTTGGGTCAAGTTTTGAACGATTTTGAGGTTGAACATGTACAAATGCTATACAACTGAGAGTCTTGAGGGGAAGAGAAGAGATAGACCGAAAGTTAGGATATGTATGGAGAAGGATTGAAATTGGGGACTTGAAATTTAGGACTTTGAAGGCATTCTGTTTATGAGATGAGATGTGGTGAGAACGACCTCACCCCAGAGATGTTTTGGAACATTCATAGTGAATATTAGGGTTATAGCAACTTCTAGGAGATGTTGATTTTTTCTTTCTACTACATAGTTTTGTTGGGGTGTATCTAGGTAAGAACTTTGATGAATGATCCCATTCGATTCAAGATACTCTCTAAGAATTGAGTGAAAATATTCTTTTTTATTATCAATTCTCAAGGTTTGGATAGAAGTATGAAATTGACTTTTTATCATTGAATGGAAAGTTCGAAATGTTTTTACAACTGCTGATTTTTCTTTGAGAAGATGGATCCGACAAACTCTAGTGTGATCATCAATAAATGCAATGAACCATTGGGTACCAGAACCATTTTTAACATGGGAGGGTGCCCAAATATCACTCTGAATTAAAGAGAATGGATGTGACTATTTGTATGGTTTGACAGGAAATGAAGTGCGAGTGTGTTTGGCTAAATGACAGACTTCACAAGTGAAAAAATTGAGAATTTTATCCATAAACAAATCAGGGAACAAATGTTTTAGATAAAGAAAATTTGGGGTGGCCTAATGGGTGTGTGCGCTCTCTATTGAATAGTTTTTCATCAAAATTAATGAACTTTGCTGCAAATAGTGCTTCTAGGGGATCTGCTGTTTTTCCCTATTCTCTAAGTATGAATAGATAGGATCCATCCATGGTGGCTCTTGAATCTCAACATCTACCTGCTTGATGTCTCTGACATTAGGGTTAGCAACATACTCGAGTAAGATGGTTCTTTAAGAAGTGAATGCAAGTGCTGAAGCCAATTTCGATAACCTGTCCATTGTTTCATTTGCTTCTCTTGGTATTTGTAGGATGAAAATTTTAAGAATTTGTTCCATCATCTTCTGGGCTGCTGCCAAGTATTCCATCATCAATGGTTCCTTAGCTTCATGTTCTTTCTTTAGTTGTTTCACTATGAGTTGAGAATCACAGTGAATTTGTAGCTCTCGTATCTTCAATTTCTGAGCTATTTGAAGACCTGTCAATAGGATTTCATATTCGGCTTTGTTTTGCCGCGAGATCGAAACTCAAGGAATGATGAGGAAGAAATAAATGCAAATGGAACGACATGACCGGAATTGGTCGCCTTCGGAATGGACCAAAGGATTTT
>JAYJMB010046321.1:0-58289 GCA_036873735.1 Pouteria campechiana
GTGTTCTGGTCTTGCAGGATCTAGGAGGGGAGATCTCGAAAGCTGCATCAGCATACCGTTTGGGAATTGCCCAAACAAGAAAAAAATAAGAAAAAGAAACACAAACTCTCTTTGGGTTGCCTCTCAAGCAGTACTTTTGTTTATAGTCATTTGCTCGATTCAATGCTTCCTCTTTCAATCTGGAGTAATCGCAATATGAAAATAACGATGCATGTATGTAGATGGATTAATTCCTTCAATATCTGTCATCAACCAACCAATAACCATCTTTTGCTTTTTCAAAACCTGCACAAGCCTTTCTTCTTGTAATGCACTAAGTTTACTACAGATAATCAGTGATAAGGTTTCTCCATCTTCAAGGAACACATACTTGAGGTGACTAGGAAAAGACTTCAAATCTGTAATGGAGGCCTGCAACACAGAAGGTAAAAGGCTTTTGTTAGAAACTGACAACTCAATATAAGGAACATTAACTAATTATGGTAACTTCTGAAAGTCATCCACTGTTGCAATAGTTTTCTACAAATCAGTACTCAAGGGTAACACCTCATTTTATTTTTTAAGATGCTTACTAATGACAACTTCTAATTCATCTTTTCCATCAAGGTCAAAAACTTCCTGTGTACAAGAATCGATTACATCAATGGAGTAAATAGAAGTATCATCATTAGGATATTCCATGGCATCATAAATGTTAAACTTGACAATTTCACCATTAAATTCCATGGTAAGTGTGTCACTATAAATATTTATCTTAGTCTTGGATGTCTTTAGGATGAGTCTTCCTAACATAATAGGAGTAGTTTGATCACCATTCTCTATATCTAGTACATAGAAGTCAGCAGGGAAAATTAAATCATTCACTTACACTAGAACATTCTTAACTATACCTTTAGGATGTGCATTGGATTTATCAGCCAATTGAATCACAACTCTAGTTTTATTCAAACGTTCTAGTTTCAAAGAAGTATATACAGAATATGGCATGACGTTAATGGAAGCTCCTAAATGTATCATGACTTTCTTAATTTTAGTGTTACCTATCATGTAAAGGATAGTAAACCTAACTGAATCTTTACATTTCATAGGGAGTTTTCTTTAAATGATTGTAGAAATATTCTCTTCTACTCTCACCTTTTCATATTCCTTAAGTTTTTATTTCTTCTTTGTTGTACACAGTTCTTTTAGGAATTTAGCATAACGAGATACTTATTTAATGACATCAAAAAGTGAAATATTTATCTCACATTTATGAAAGGTCTCATAGAAATCTTTATAGTGCTTAATTTTGTGAGATTTAGCTAAAGCTTGAGGAAAAGGTGATACTAGTTTATATTCAGAAAGAAGTGTAAACTTATGATGAGTTACTTCATCACCATTGGGAATGTCCTTGTCTGCAAAAAGACTTTTCTCCTTTTCTTGCTTTGTTCATGTAAGAGTTGCCTTTGTTGGAATCTCAACCTCTTTACCACTTCTCAAAATGATTGCACTTGCATTTTCCTTTGGATTCACCAAAGTTTAAGAGGGTAATTTCCTTGAACTTTGAGCCATTAGCTGATTGATTGTGGTTGCCATCTGACTTACCTGGTTCTCCAAACTTTAAATGTTGGCCCTCATCTCCTGTTGAAATTGTAAAGTATTAATGGTAAGAGATTTAACAACACCTTCTAAAGATATATCAGAGTTAGAAGCTTGTTCTTGTTGTTGTTTAGGTAAGTATAGCTGCTGATATTATTGAAACTTAGGCAATTTTGAGTAAGAGACTGATTTACTTGTTGATTCCTATAGCTGAAATTGTGGTGATTTCTCCATCTTGAGTTGTATGTGTTCAAATAAGGATCATACTTCCTTTGTGATTGTCCAAAAAAACCACCTATCACATTCACTTATGTAATAGGTTCCTATTGAAGAGTTGGGCACATATCAGTTGGATGTCCTACTACCGAATAAATTTCACAAGCCTTTGCTATTTGCATATCACTTATAGCAATTTGATGAATAAAAGAAATTAGATATAATTTGTTGTTCGAGGGAGGAAACACTTATCTCACTAGCAGGTTTGGACAGAGAGTCAAGCCTAGTGCCAAATTATTGCAAATTGGTTGTCATGTTTGTAATCAAATTTCTTATGGCTTTAAGAGTTTTATCCACCAAAGCTCCTCCACTAGCTGCATTAATTATTCTCTTTTCAGTGGGAAGAAGGCCCTCATAGAAATATTAGATAAATAGTTGCTCACTAATCTGATGATGAGGGCATCATGCACATAATTTCTTGAAATGTTGTCAATATTCATATAAAGATTCTTCACTATGTTGTCTCACACCATAAATTTCCTTCCAAATGTTAGCAGCCCTTGAAGCTAGAAAATATTTCTCCAAAAACAGCCTCTTCATCTCATTCCATATTATAATGCTCCCAGAGAGTAGAATTAGAGTCAATCCTTAGTCAAATCCTTAGTCTAATCCTTCAAAGAGAACAGAAAGGCCCTCAATTTTATTTGCTCTTCAGTCACCCCCGTGGGTTTCATACTTGTACGGACCACATGAAACTCTTTTAGATGCTTGTGAGGATCTTCACCTGTAAGACCATCAAAAGTGGGCAAGGGATTTATTAATCCAGATTTTAATTCAAAATTAATAGTAGCATCTAAATTAGAAAATGTTATGCATAAAGGTTGTTGATCCAAATCAGGTATGACAAGCTCTTTCAAAGTTCAATTTATAGCCATGATTTCCTCCTTTTCTGAATCAGAATTGCTATCTTCAAATAGAGGATTAGAAAAGAGTTTGTTCTCTTCAAAAATTCTCCAAGCTTCTCTTCTTAACCTATGCAAAGTTCTCTCTATTTCTAGCTTGCACCTCAAATCACCTTAATTAGAAGATCGAGTAACAGTCATAAATAATCAAGAAAATTCTAATAAACCCTAAAAAAACAAAGAAAGATCATTTTATTTTCAAGAAGAAAAATTCAAGAACAAAATAAAGAGCACAAGAGCACAAAAAAATCAACTAGAATCACTTCCAGGTAACGGCACCAAAAATTTGGTGTATTATCATAGGCAACCTAATTTAGAACCTATATTCCAATTAAATTACCTATATTAGAGTGAGTAAGGGTCAATCCCATGAAGAATATCTAGCCTAATTTTATTTTATGTGAATGAGAATTTAGGGGGGGGGGGGGGGGGTGAGGGGTTTGAGTGTGATGAAAACAACATTCCAAACAAATTGCTAAAAACACAATTAGAATTGAAATATTGAAGTCAATCAAGAGAGCAAACCTTGGTCCAAGTTAACATCCACTACGAATTTTATAACTGATCATTGATACAAATATAAATCAGTTCACACTTTGAACATTTACTATTAGAACTATTTTTTCTATCTCTCCTTCAACATAGTTAATTAGAAACACACGATCTAATTAACCTTAGCTACTAAACAACCATAGACATGCACTAAAGATTTAATCTAATAGCATCTTTAAAATTTATAGAGATTGGTAAAGCTAAATAGCACAAGGACATGTGGTTGTATTTAATTTAGTCAAATATTCTTTCTAAGATTTAATAATACGTGATGCAGTAACTTATTAAACCCTAGTTGCTTCGCAGATAAGAGTGATCAAATAATTAAGGATTTGATATCTAATATCTAATATAGCAATAAATTGTAATGAATAATAAATTAGTAAGCCTCTTAGCAATTAAATGCAACAATCATGAAAATAAACACAGAAGAACGTTCAATACTCAATCCATAAATTTAAAAATTAAATTAAATTAAATTTCATAGTATGTTGATTCTAAGGCTTTGGTTTTCTTAAACCAAGAATAAAATTTTAGCCTTGCAGGACCATGAATATACAAAGAAAAGAAAAGAGAGAAGAGAAAAGAGAAAAGATGAATTTCCTATGTCAAAAGCTTCAAAAAGTCCTTGTCTCTTTGTAAAAACCTCTTTAAATAACCCTAATTAAGGTTAGATTTCACTTCATATGGATTCCCCAAGTGATTTTGAGTATAAAATATGTAATATACCATAAATATCAAGTTTTTACATTTAAGAAATGTATTGGCACCACGACTCTATATTCTGGTGCTGCGGCGCCAAAACTTGCTATCCATAATGTTCAAGAGCTATGTTCACTATTTTGGCCATATCTTTCTCATATGATATTAAAATTATATGATTCTTAATATTTAGAAAGATAATTTCAAGATCTATAACTTTAATGTCGATAATATTTTCTAAATAATCCTCCATATATTTAAAAAATAAACTACAAGTGATACCTTATGTCACACTTAGTGAGTTTGAAGTCTAAAATAGTTATAGTATTTTGGCCATAAGTTCCACATATGATCTTCAAATCTTGTGATTCTTGATTTTTTGGATAGTAACTTGAAGGGATACAGCTTAGATGTTTAACACTTTTGCTGAATTAGTCTCTTAATATACCAAAAATATCCTTGAAGTGACACTAAAGCTTTCCAAAATCATCCGATTGAATTTGTTTTGCTCCTAACAATTCTATTTGTCTCCTAAATCAAAATATAAGAATAGTGAGTGCATTTAGTCATCAAATAAGTATAAAATACTAAGTATTAATTGAATAAAATATGACATTTACATTCTCATCAACAATATATGAGTTGTGATTATGAGAATGAGTAGTAGCGAGGCTAGATATGAGTTAGGATTATGTAAAAGTGTGCATTATGAGCATGTGGACAATATTGCATTGTCCTGCACTGTCATGTAATTCAATATGCCATAGAATGGTTTGTGTATTGCATTTAATGATAATTTTTCAATGATTATTTACTATTATTTTTAATCTGCCTACTTATTGAGTTCACCTGGAATTATGCCTTCTTATATTGGTTTTTAGTGGATAAGTTAGGCTAGGGAGCCCAATTGGTGTTTTGCTCATGATCAAGATTAAAAGATGACCTTCATGGTATATTTGGATGAATCTGGGGCTGGGATCCCCCATAATAAATATGAAATTGTAATTTGATAAAATTCATGTTATAACATATATTGAGTTATGTATGAGCTAATTTTCTTAGTATGTCATTATGACATCATGTATATGATATGTGTGGATGTATTTTAATCCAAGTCTAGTAATGTCATTGCTATACAGTTTTGATTTTGGGTAGTAGGTGGGCGTGTATGATGGTTGACATTAACAATGTATATTAATGCTTGCGTTTATGATAAATAACTGATTAGAGATATGGGATTATGTGAAAAAATATTGTATATGTACGAATTCCTTATATTTCAAAAACTCTATCAGATTTTTAAATTTTTTATAGTATTTTTCTCTAAGATATAAGATGGTAGAGCCTAGGGAGCGTAACATTACAATTATGTAGTGGAAATGACTTATAGTAGTCTCCCCAGGAGAAGTAATGGAGATGGGTAGGCCTCAAAACTAGAGAGAAAAAGAAGGATTGTAAAGTTGAAAATAAGAAGAGTTTGGTAAAGGAGTGGCCCATAGGGGGTAGGTTAAGGGGGTGCCTTAAGTAGTGACCCTTAGGGGGTGAGCTTCTCCATAGTAAGATTACCAAGGACATTAGGGGGTGTGCTTTGGCACAACCCAAGATCTAGAGTAACCCTTTAGGGGTAGGTTAGAGGGGTGCCTTAAGTAGTGATCGTTAAGGGTGAGCTTCTCCATAGTAAGACTATCGAAGACGTCGGCCCTTAGGGGGTGTGCATTGGCATAACCCAAGATCTAGAGTGGCTCTTTGCGGGTAGGTTAAAGGGGTGCCTTAAGTAGCAGCCCTTAGGGGGTGAGCTTCTACATAGTACGACTATTAAGGATGTCGGCCCTTAGGGGGTGTGCATTGATACGACCTAAGATCTAGGATGGTCCTTAGGGGTAGATTAAAAGGATTTTTGAAAACTTGAATAGATAGCTTGAGTTTTTTGTATTTATGTCACACCCAAGGTTTATTGTTTGGAAAAGGTTTCTAGTCACTATAGCTGTCATGGAATCTTTATTTTTTTATTTAGTGCTTTCACCAAACTATGGAGACCATCCACATAAGCGGATAACCTTACAATTGCACCAAGCAAAGCCCACACCTTAGATAATTTTTAAAATATTCATTTTCATTAGCAAAATATTTTGAAGGGGCGATTTAAAAAATGACCACATATTTCACTCTCAATTTTAAATATGCCACAGGTTCATGAATATCTTATATGATGACAAGTTTTAAGGTCGTCTTTCAAATATGATAAAGTCATCGGCTTTTGTTAGAAATCATCGACTATGTTACTTATTTTTTTTAATATTCCAAAATTCCTTAAAACGAGAGGTTAAAGGAGTTCCTCATGTGAACTAGATAAGTGAAAAGAAGAGTAATCTTGCGGTACTCTCCCTTTTGTGTGAATTTTTTGATTTTTTTTGCTTAAAAGGGGTTGAAAGTTGGTTCTTTTCTTCTTCTTGTTCTTCTTGTTCTTTGGTTGGAAAGGGATGGTAGGTTGGTTTATCTCTTCTTTTCTTCTTATAATCTAGGAAAGGGATGCGAATCTTGCAAAAAAATATATGAAATGCTATAGACATTTCTACATTAAATGCTCACCTTGAAAAATAAAAAAAAATGAAAATGAAAGCATGATATTTTGATATTCATCTTTGAATTTGTTTTTTTTTTCCCTCAAATCAATTAGAAAATGGCATCTAGCGTCAATCAAAGGATTATTGAATAGATTTCTGTACCATATGGACAAGGTCTATGTTTGATACGATGATCAGTGACTAAAAAGAACTCGGGCAGATTGGTCTATCATTGTCCTACACCTATAAGTTATTTTTGGTTGTTATTGACATTTCATTTTGCATATGTCATGAAATTTTATGTTAGTATTTATTCATATAGGACGTCAAGTGCTGTAACCATTTTTATTGGTGTGATAAATATATTGAAGATGAAGCCAAGGGTACAAGTATAACTTTAATGCGTAAAAAAGATAATACACTTCTAAAGAAGGAATCGGAGCTTGCACAGAGAGAGATTGAGATCTTAAAAAAGGAAAATGAGTTGGCCATTATGATTAAGAGGTTAGGAAGATTAGGAATGTTTTAGATTTGTCATATATTTAAATTTAAAGATGACTTCAACTTAAAGATTAGAATTTGAAGGGAGTGAAAACTTTTTGGTATATTGTGGCCTAGAGCAATGCTAGTTTTCAAATACTTTTATCAGTTCAGTGAAGTAGTGAACTTGTATGAATCATCATTTCTAAACCATTGTATATATAGAGCAAAGTCTCGAAACACAAGTATCTACCCATCAAATTGAATATTATAAAGTTTATTGAAGCACCAAAATAGACCTTTTAAAACTATCTAGATGATAACAACCAAAGTAAAAATGCAAACCAATCACCGATCATGTGATGCCTAAATTAATTCATACAGTTAATAGTTGCAAATTATTACAACTTGCAAACCATGATTGCAATATGACTATCTACAAACCATTTATCTTATATAATGATTTATTTAACGCGTTGTTAGATAACCGATTCCCACGAGAACTAAATAAGAATTTCAAAATGTCAAAAATACTAGAGTGCATCTTTCTATAAGTGCTCTAATTGTCAATGTATGTACTTTAGTGTTCTAAACTTTATTACGCTCAGATTATTATCCTGAAAAAGCGTAGTTAAAACAAATAAACCGATAAAATCAAATGAACTAAGCATACAAACCACTAGTTAAAACTGACATATAATTCTTTTTCTCAACCACTAACAAAGTTTATGGGAATGATAAATTGTATGAAATTTGACTTGTACCTATGCAAAAGACCATTGCAAGTTTAAGTAAGGTAGACAAACTTGCATCTAGCAAAGAAATTTAGAGAAACAGTGTCAGTCATCTGTTTGAGACATCTATTCTATTGAATTTCAAAGATGCTTGGATCTCTTTGCTGGTTTATTTGATAATGAACCTGTTGGAGATTTTTTTTTTCTTTTCTTGTTAGCAATCACCAATTATATGCATAGGAGTCTTGGATGCCCATGTTAGCTAAACTTGAAACACAACAAACACAGACAAGGTAGATGAATATCAAATTTGAACTTAAAGCTAAAAATTGTAAATTTGCAACAGAAATAAAAAGCAAAGTGCCCTCTTGACTAGGTTGTTGAGATGAACTAACATCAACTAGCCTTCCCTTTGCATAACGTGTCCCTTTTCTTCATGGTTGTCTCAGATCGAAAGAGATTCGTACATCCCCTCTTATGGTGACCCAATTATTTTCTGCCAGTATATTACATTGTTTTAATTTTTTCTTCTTTCTTGTTTCTTGATGCACGTTCTCCTTCACATTTTTTCTTCTATTTATACTAGGTCCTGGATTTCTCTTGTAAAGGGGAGGAAATAGAGTATTCTCTCCCTAAAATTCATCTCAGCAAGACATTTCTGGTAGGCTGTGGATTGTTAAAGCATAAGTATCTTTGTATGCTTTCATAGATAAATATCTTGAGCAATAATTAGTACGGTCTTCTCTTAACCAACAGGCAATAATTGTATATGCATGTAGACATGGAATTCCATCCAACTACCACATTTCACATATGTAACTATGCATATTGTTGTGAACTGTACGTTTTTCACCCTTGTACCTAACTTCAAATTCAGATTCCAAAGTACACTGCACATCAAATTTTCTAGGACCTAGCATTACTTCATTTACTTGTTTTAGGACCCTAAGCATTATCTGTCCAATCCATTATCCATTAGTCAACCTCCATTCTTCAATTTTTTTTTATTATATCTCTTCTAATAAACTTATAAACATAAAGTATGGGGGATTTCCTAACCTCCCTTATTATGTCATTCTAAGATTCAACTACATTATTTGAAACATTGTTGACTAACACAATCTCAGGAAACTAGATCTTAGACCAATGCTATCCATTATTTTATGGATCTAGTTGGTAGCCTTAGGTGATATTTCCTCAATCACTTTCATATTTAGTTCAAATCCACTTTCGGTATATGATTTTGCAACAGTCTAAAAGGTATTATGTAACATATCCCCTTTCTCCTAGGGCTTTGAGTTTAGATTTTAGCAAATATGGCATATGCAAAATCGATGTTAGTTACATAGGAAGATCTGATTCCATGCCTCCGCTAGTGCCTTTTGTTTGCCTGACATAAAGGTGTAGGGTTTAGGTCCTATGACATTAAAAAGGTGTAACACCTAGGGTATTAAATTTTGGATAATTATATATCTGAACACATTATAGTTGTCTCCAGTATTGTATAATTGTATTTAAAAGGATCAGATTGAAGCAAATGAGATGTATTAGCATTTCATAGTAATTTAATTATAAAATTGTGAATGGATCTATATGATTCAAGTGATAAATATTGCCATCATAATTCAGTTTCAATCTTGGACATGCAGCTGTGAGTGAGTTGGGCTACTATGGATGTATATTTTATGGTTTATGTTATTACTTTATAGTCATAAAGAATGCGCAAGTTTAAGTTTATATAATTCAGGGTAGATTCTACTGGATTTTTGACAAAACATTCCCCCTAAAAATAAAAAAATTAAAGGAAAATGGTAAAATGCATAGGTGCGGGGCATTATAGAATGGTATTAGAGCTAAATAGTTATCTAATACAAAGAGTGTTGAGCCCAAAAAATGATGGTAATGGTTAGAGAAAGAGATAAGGAATGGCATGCCTAATATAAATTCATGAGAACATAGAAGAACAATAGCTTAATAATGACAAAAGATGAAGGTAAGGGACATGTTAATGGTATTCTGAAGGCGTGAGTGAGGGAAAGGAGGACATGTAAATGATGATTGTGAATTGATATGTGTATGGATGATACAAAGTGAAATGAATATAATAGTGTTGTGATCGCATAAATATAACTTAATTTTACATTACATTAGTTCTATATGTTTGTTATGAACAGAGTTGCACAACGGAAGCATAGTGGTGCCCATATGCACACCGTATTTGAATGGTTGGCTATTATATCTATAATGTGAGTGAAATTGAACTGATGAAATTGTAAAGTTTCATGAATAAATGCTGGATATTTTTTTATTTGATTTGTGATGGAATCATGGGATTCCTTAAGATAATATGATTGTGTGAACCTTAGTTGATTAGGTGATTGATTTGACTGGAATGGCATGTGATGGCATGAGTCCAATGAGTGATGCTTGATGAATCTTATAATTGTGCTTGATTGCAATACCTGGATGACATTGATGTGATTGATATGCCGTGATGACATTCACTCTATGTACTAATTTGCCTAATTTATAAGTGGCCAACTGTTTGAGTAAATTATTGTTGATATTGCATTATTTTGCTTTCCATCATGAGTTATGAATTATGATGTGGACATGATTGATTGTTAACAAAGATGACATATCTATGTATCCTTGAATAACTTTGCTAGTGAGTATTTGAATAGAATGACTTGTTATGTGTGCTATGGTTGGAAACGATGAACTTGTCTATTTCTGCATGTTGATCGATATGGAATCCTACTATGATTGACCTGAGCTATTTTCATTGATAATGTAATCGATGACTTTGAGTATTCCCTCATATTATTAATATTGAATTTTTGCTACAAGGCTAAGTTGCCTTGATTGATGTATTGGTTGACTAAGTTTTTTTACGTGAGATGTGCAATTATTTGTGACTGGATGTGATACCATATCTAAATTCCTTGACAAATGTGGTGATGGGTGGTAGAAATGTAAGTTATGATTGTGATGCCTCAAAGCGGGTAAGCTCGAGAGGGAGTGCTAAAGCCTTTAATGTTGTGTCTAGTAGAGGTGGATAAGCCCCAAAGGATGGTAAAGCTGATGGATGACATACCTTTGATGCTTATGTCTGGTAGAGGTGGATGGATGAAATACCTTTGATACCCGTGTCTGACAAAGGTGGATGAGTGACATACCTTTGATGCCCATGTCTGGCAGAGGTGGATAGATGAAATACCTCTGATGCCCGTGTCTGGCAAAGGAGGATGAGTGACATACCTTTGATGCCCGTGTCTAGTAGAGGTGATGAATATGGATGTGCCTGTGGGCATAATGGCTTGTATGGCCAGCTATGGATCCCCCATGATGCCAAAGAGGCCTAGATTGGCCTAGTAACCTGACGTCCGCTTAGGGTGGAGGCCTAGATTGGCTTAGATATGATGGGGCTTGGCTATGATGCCCGGATAGCTCATTAGACCTAATATCCATATAGGACAAGGCCTGGGATTGGCCTGGGGCTTGGTTGTGATGCTTGGACAGCCTAGATATCCTAGTATGTGAGTATTATATGGATGTTGCATTTATTATATTATCATTCTTATATATTGCTATGTTTGGATTTAGTGACATTGCATTTAATGAGACTGTACTATGAGATGGCCTAACAGTATGGATGTGCCTCAATGGCATAGATGTGTGATGGTATAGTTTCTAATTCAGTTAACTTGCGGTCCCTAAGGAGTAATGAGGGCGGGGTGCCACAGAGGATAGCAGGAAGGCTGACATGGAATTGATAGGCTTTGTAGTTGGGTTGATAGAAATGATAAAGCCTTGATGATAAGGCTGGGTTGATATTGATAATGACATTATGAAAATACATGCAAATGAAGGGTGCCTGAGGATAAGGTGGAATGTATGATTTTTTCGTTTTAGTGATTATTGGTTAGCTTTCATGAGTAAAGTATGTGTTTATAAGGATAAAAGTAGAAGTAAGTGTCATATATGCAAAATTGTGTGTGTTGTCTCGAATGATCAAGATATATGAGGAGATAAGCACAACTTGAGTTGTGTATCATGTGGATACGGATCCCCTGTAAAATAGTTTGAATAAATGAAATTGCAAACTTGTGATCATGATACTAAAAGTTTTGAGGTCGAAACTTTTTATAAGGGGGTGGTTTGTAACACCTAGGGTATTAAATTTTGGGTAATTATGTGTCTGAACACATTATAATTGTCTCCAGTATTGTATAATTGTATTTGAAAGAATCAAATTGATGTATATGAGATGTATTCCAAGTCATAGTAATTTAATTATGAAATTATGAATGAATTTATATGATTCAAGTAATGTATATTACCATCATGATTCGGTTTTGATCTTGGGCATGCAGCTGTGGGTGAGTTGGGCTATTATGGATATATATTTTATGGTTTATGTTATTGCTTTATGGTCATAAAGAATGCACATGTTTAAATCTATATAATTCAGGGTAGACTTTATCGGATTTTTTACAGAATATTCCCTTTGAAAATGAAATGATTACAGGAAAATGGTAAAACTCATAGGCCCCTAGGCTGAGTGTTACAAAAGGCTAATAAAAAACCATATCTAGCTTTGTGTAACTTTGTCTCAACCAATAATGACTAAAAGAATATAGTTCTCTACATCATGTGCTATAGTAGACGACATCATTTCACCATACCTACCCTTCAAATAGGTCCCATCCAAACTAATATATGTCACACATGATCTCATAAATCCCGATTTGATCAAGTATAGAGAGATGAACATCTTATGAAAAGTCCCATCCCATGTAACTACATATTCATCAATTCTTTCTAAATTCAATGCCTCATGATGACATAGTATGAAGGTATTATTCATTATTTCTCATAAGAACCTCTAATCTCATCTAATGTCCTATTATGCCCTCTCCATACTTTCAGATATTTTAAATGAATGTCATACTCTTCTGGGATCTTTTTAGGTACTACGACTGTAGAAGTATTGGGTGGCTCTCCATTTCTTCTCTCATATGCTCTGTAACCCACCTTTCATTGGTTCTTTTGTCACCAATGCCCTAATATCCAAAACAGTCACGCTTGTACACTATATTATTCATAAAGAAACCTGTTTCATTCTGCAACACCTTTGTATAGATCCTCCATCAATAATCTTGAACCTTACATATCTACCTATGATAACCATTTTGTTGCCTTTCACATATCAAAAGTTGAAGTCGTTGCAGGCAGCACAATGCACCAAGTCTCTCTTTAAGGATACACTATCGTTGAACCGCAACCCCACAAACAATCTTGGGTTCTCCTTATCTGAATCATTAAATCTATGAAGTCAATCAACATCGTCATCTTCATGTGATGTATCTTTTGGCAAAAATGATGTCTCATTAGTTTTATCTATCCAATACAAGGAAAATAAATAACATTGAGTAAAACTTTCAATCATAAGTATAGGTTTACATCATTATGAACTAGCAAATACAAGCACAAACCTAATTGCACACTTTCCCTATCAACAACACTTGACTCTTCCAAATCCTCTAAGTTTGCATGGCTTTCACCTTGATTTGATGCACCTACCTCATCCTCCACATTGTCGGATTGGGTGCCCGACTGGATGGATTATTATAACCTACTTCCTTGGCACTCATACTATAAAACAAAATTTTCCATCATGCTTTCTGCAAGATGGTCTCGTTACTAAGTTCTTACTTGTCCTCTTAGCTAGATGCTTTGAAATAGCATCTCTACTCTTCTATATCTTTATAGATTTGCCCCTTTGAACACCACCTTCAATTATAATATAAATGTCTATGTCAGACATCTTTCTCCAATCCTTTGATTTGTAGAAAGCACACATGCTAAGGAGTTTCTATCACTGTTGATACTCCCAAGAGATGTTGATATATCAATATTCGGGAATTCATAATTTTTTGCTTGTCAGGTGGGATCTTGCTGAGAGCATAGATGTATGCTTGAAAATCTATCTAGCACACTGTATTTGGGTCAACAACCTCAAAATGCATAGATCCCCCAATATATCTTGCCACTTCAGTTTTCATGTCAACAAAGAAGTTCCCACCATAGTGGAGGGGCTAATTTGACATTTCTAGCTGCCATTCGTACCTGTCTACAAAATATTTAAACCGACCTAAACTTTATAAAGACACTTACATGTAGCAAATAACTATATAATATAAATAGAAATATTAATAAACTTATCCGGCTAAACACCCAACTCTAAATGTACATGTAGCATGACATTTTTTTTGTTTGTTGTCCATGTATCATTTGGAATGATGATAAAGAAATCAACATCTTAAAATTGAGACACTGCCAAACAGATTAATAAGCCCCATGCTGAACCAATCAAACAATATTATGGTGCCACTTCACATATAGTCTTAGGTTGAGGTTGGATTTATTTTCACTTGCACTACGAACCTATTAAAAATATACATTCGTGGACTCAAGAACAACCCTGCCAAGTGTGTAGAGAGACATTAAAATCCCATCTAGATGTCAAAAAATAATACTTAAGAAAACTAATTATAAATGGATATTTTTCTAGACTCTTGTGCAAGTAAATTTGGGATCAAGTACTAATATCATGGAATATCTCAGCATACCATGTTCAAATAAGGATGGTAAGAGCAATTTAACTTTATTAGAAATAACCCTGCCTTACTCAACCTGACTCTTTAACTACTTTTTCTTACTTATTATATTGATTAACTTGATTTTGAGGCCTGTAACTGCGTATCAAATATACTTAATGACATATCAAGAAATTAGGCTTACTATAAATTGGCCTTTGACTATTTGAGAAAATTTATTCCAAATCCAACTCAAAAAAGTTACAGTTATTTATTTAGGCATTTTAACTGTTTTCAAGCATGTGTGAAAAGTCATTCTTAATATCATCTTGAGTTGGGCAGAGATGCCTTGTGAATGACCATGGATGGCATGGGGGCTGCCATCATTTCAACAAAACAAAATTTTTTTATTTCCTTTAAGCACATTTAAGCATCATTTGGTCCCACAAAGTTCCCAACCCTTTTAGCATTTTTCGCTTTGAAAAATTGTCCCCACATACCGACAACCTTGCATCTCTCGCTTTAAACAAAATTTATAGACATGTAAATCTATTCCCCTAAGGAACCCATTTACTTATACCTTCTATTTGCCCTAGGCCTACTAATTTGGGGTTGTCATTTTCAGACTTGTGAATGTAGAGTAATACAAAATTTTTAATATAACAAAATGATACATTAATCTTGTAAGACTAGGATAATGAGCCATTCAAGAAGAGACGAAATAGAATATCTCATATGTGAAATACCTGATGAATATATTTGGGGAAGAAATGCTTCTATGGTAGCAGGAACTTGCTTTTGTTGGGGCGATAATTTAGCTCTTATTATCAGGAATGAATTGGACAGAATTCAAGAAATAAAGAGAGAGGTACAGCTTCTACCAGATGGGTTTAGGGCGCAGGAATGAGAAAGGGTCTTTTGGGTTTTGGAGGAGTAATTTAGGAAAGATAGGTTACATTAAACAATCGTTAAGGTCAATTTGATGGCTTTGTCATATTTAAAAGACAACCTTAAGACTTATAATCACATAGATATTATAGATATTTGTGAAATTGTGTGGTCATATTTGAAATTGAGAATAAAATATTTGGTCATATTTAAAATTATCCCTATTTTAAATTTAAAACTAAACAAATTTTAAGTTTTTATTCTTGTTATCAACTATATATTTAGTAAAAGCATGTATTTTAATTTATCTAAATATTTCATTTATGTTGCATTAAACAACACTATATAATTTAGCCTTGGGCATATGAGGATAATTCAATGTTTAGCTCATTTTTTTACTATTTTAGCGTCAGCCACATCAAACATACTTAACACTTTTAAGTTATTTAAATTAGCTATATCAAACTGTTTTTATTATTTAATTTCAGTTGTTTATCAACTTTAATTTCATATTTTTGGGTTTGATCTCAACTATCTCCAATAATCTTTACTAATCTTGCAATGAATCCTACAAAAGATGAAATAGTATGAAGGAAGGTACTCCAATATTCAAGTATTTTTCAACAAAAAGAAAGAAAACAAAACAACTTCAAACTATATACCTAGTTTGTCCTTAATATTTATAGGCCAAGATGGATTGGGTTGATGTTGATATGCTAGAGTCTATGAGCATTATTCTATTTCATGAATGACCCAGAATTTCCAGATCTTTGGAAAATCTATCAAGATCATTTCCCATCTTTGTAGCTATTAGAGATTTCCTTGTCATTTTCGAATGGGAGTCTGAGGTGACTTTAGTCAAGTGTCATGTTTAAACTTAGGGTTGACTCTTAGTATTAGGCATTCCCAATACTTATAAGCCATAAAAAAAGCTTGGGCTAAATTCAAAGAAGCCCTTAATCAACTCTTTTTTAATTGTGGTATCATAACTATTTTTAATAATTATATTTATTTTTATTACTACTTATAATATTCTATCTTGAATTTATTCAACAAATGACATTATCATTTTTCATTACACTAGTATTATCCTATCTTTTAAACTAGGAAACTTTCTTTTATACATGATTATTTTCACCATAATTATTTTGAAAAATGCCTCATTTGATATTTTGAATGTCATTCAGAGGCTTTAGTGTATCATGAATAGTTAGAGGACTTTAACGAATGCATATTAACTCTTGAGCGCCATAAATTTTGTGGCCGACCTAAGTCTCCAAATAATATCAATTTTTTTTTTGAATCTTGAATAAGGAATACTAAATATAATGAGTGGATTAGATCTTATTTTATAGATCTACCATCCAAATACTCTTTATCAAGTACCACCGTCCAAATACTCTCTTTCTAAGTGTTGATTGAATTACCGGCGTCAAAGTGTTTATATTGCAATGTCCACTTCATTCCTAGCTAGATTAGACAGGTTGGGCAAATGTTTCATCACATCACAGTAGCAGAGCACAAACTTGCTTGGTCAAACCATCTCGATCATGCTGAATGAATGCAGCCCACAACTTCAGAAGATAATCTCTTTCTTGCTGCCCTATAAGAAGGCAACAGTCGCAGCATCTTCAAGCTATTGACACGGACAGCCTGTCGAGTGTCGCAGTCTTCTCAGGTCCCATTCACAGGACTTTTGAACAACCAAACAAATGCTATGATCAGGCATCATGGGGGAATTTTTCTTTGCAGGATAGACTTTTAATTTGAAGCAATCCCACAAGAGATCTACTCTTTCTTACTAGCTATAGAAACCTTTCATTATATTATATTATATTATATATATATATATGGACACACACATGCATATACACACATTTTATCAGCATTTTTAGATGCACAATTTTGCAATATTAATATTGGGGTGACTCTATGTGATATGATATTGAGTTATAATAATTTTGTTTTTATAATATAATATGTCATTTTCATCATTAAAGCTATTTTTCTTAAAAAAAACGGATAGCTTTTATACATATTTATACTTTATGCGTCATGGTATGGGAACTACCACTCATCCTATTTTACCAGGACATCCACTTTCTAAGCATGCTCTTAATTTCTTTTTTTTTTTTATGTCGGGTATAAAAAGCCCTTCATAATTTGACGTATGTTGTCTTATAAATGTTGATAGAAACTTGGAGAGTACTCCCCTTGAAAATTAACCTCTTGTCACCTCTCGTCAACCAGTCGTTGATTCATGCACTCTTAGAGAAGCCCTTGTCTGATTAGTTGCCTGGATTGGAAAGAAAAGAAAAAAAAAAAAGAGGAAATTTTAATTTTTAGATATATAAATTTATATTTTAATCGTAATATATATGAATATATATATTTAAAAAATTAAAATAAGCAGAGGAGTAAGATATCTATATAGACCATAGTAATTATATTTTTTTCCTCATAATTTATATGTTCAAAACATCATTTTCTTTCCATCCAACCAACCAAGGGCAAGAAAATGATGAAGAGCATCAAACGCTGCAAACCCGGAAGCTGGAATTCTAAAATGGTATTTTTTTTCCCCTTCCGAAGAGCCTTGGCCAGGACAGTTATGGCCTGGTCGGTTACATGGAATGGACTTGATTGGAATGAATTTCGCTAGAAAATTTATTTTTCAAGGTAAATTTGACATATACTTTATAAAAATTTTAATTTTTTATTATTATTTATATTTTTAATCATTAATCCTCTATGTTGGCTTTATTTATTTTCTATTCTATTCAATATAAATCAAATCCACGCTACAAATTCAAATAGACATTCAATAATCATACGCCACCTGGGTAAAATTAAAGATCATTCCAAGCAGAAACCTACAAGGCGAATGGTATAGGTGAATCAGGACAGTGTGCAGCTAAAGGTAAATCAGGACCGTTGAAATATATATAGGTATGTATTCCGCCGGAGTTAGCAGTGCCTTGAAAAGTCAGCTTGAACTGAGGCAATTGCTTTCTTGTCCCTGCACGACATGACATCTGGTGCATGTCTCCTCCCCTTACCCCCTCACTGTGTCACTTCAACTCCTTTCTTTTATGAGAACCCCAACGGCACCCTCTGAGATACGCAGATCATACATTTCGAATTTCGTGGCCTTTTGCCAAGCGTTTTTCTCTTCTGCCCTTTTTCACCACTTCGTTACTCTGTGGGAGTATGATGGATGATGTGCACATGGGCAGGTTGAAACCAGAGGGGCTTACATGCAAGCAGGTGCGCCTGTGACAAACTTTCGTTGTTTTATGTGAACAGAACAATATTCTACTTCCTAAGTTGGGATCACCTTTTCTTGCACCAAAGGATTAGCTACAACTGCCAATCAAAATGTGCATATGTTTTAATACTAGCACGAGCATTGTTTTAATTGATTTGTCCATCTAGGGTATGTTTAGTAATGAAGAAAAAATAGTAAAAATCCATTTTCACATTTTTTTATTGACTTTATATATTTTTAATATGATTAAACATTTTAACTACCTAACAACCTTTCTTTTCCTATTATTACTATATTGTCAAGCATTATTTTACATATTTTATATAAAAAACCTACCTATTTTTGTCTTTATTTAATTTTTTAATTATTAGCCCCTATTATATCACATCACTTTTTCTCTTTTTTTCATTTTTTTCACATTTTGCCCCACATCTTTTCCTCATTCTCAAAAGGTTGCATTTGGGAATGGGAAAAATGGATAGGGATAAAAAGGAATATGAAAAAATAAAAGAAAAATGAGAGAAATGATATGATATAATAGAGAGTAATGATTAAAAATAAAATAAATAATGATAAAATAAATAAGCTTTTTTATAACAAGATGAGAAATAATAATTAAAAATATAAAAAATAATAAGAAAAATAAAATCATTAAGTAGTTAAGATGTCAAATCTCATATTAATGTATGAAAGGAATAGTGAAAAAAGATAAAAAAAATTACCCTTTTTTAATAATTGTTATACACCTTTTAATATAATTTGACATTGTAACTATCTGACAATCCTCATTTTCTTCATTATTACCTAGATTTTTAATTATTATTTTATATTTTTATATAAAATCTTACCAATTATGTCTTTATTTAATTTTTTTAATCATTATCATTTATCACATTATGTCTCTCCCTCTATTTCCACTTACTTTTCTACATTTATTTTTTTCTCAAATCTAAGGGTGTATTTAGTAATAAAGAAAATAAGGGTGGAAAAGTTTTTCTCTCATTTCTACCACTCCTTTAACACCTTTTGATAAGATTCGATATCTTAACTATCTAATAACCTTATTTTTTCTAATTATTTTCTATATTTTTAATTATTATTTCTTATCTTTTTATATAAAATACCTACTTATTTTATCTTTATTCTCTTTATATTTAATTATTATTCCTTATTATATCATATCATTTTTTTTAACTTTCTTCTCATTTTTCTATATTCCTTTTTCCATGTGATGTGATAAAGACTAACGATTTAAAATAAAGGACTAAAGGCAAAATAGGTAGGTTTTTTAATAAAAAATAAAATAATAATTAAAAATATAGATAATAATAGAAAAGTAGGGTTGTTGGGTAACTAAAATGTTAAGTCACATCAAAATATATGTAAAAAGGCAGTAGGAGAAGATAAAAATGTTTTTACCAATTTTTTCTCTCTTACTAAATACACCCTTAGGGTTCATTTGGGATTGAAGAAAAGATGTGAGAAAAAAGAAATATAGAAAAAAAGAGAAAAAAAGTAGAGAAATGATGTAATGTACTAAGGGATATTGATTGACAGTAAAGTGAATAAAGATAAAAAATGATAATTAAAAGTATTAGTAACAATGAAGAAAAGTAGAATTGTTAGATAGTCAAAATATCAAATTATATCAAAAGTTATGAAAAATAAGTGAAAAACTTTTCCACTCCCTTTTCCTTATCATCAATGAAGCCTTGTGGGTGTATTTAGATGGTTGAAAATTGGAAAGGTCGTGAAAATAAAAAAAGCAAATAATGTTAGAAATACAAAATATTATGTCAATTTTTAAATAAATAAAATTAAAATAGAAAAAATAATGATTAAAAATATAAATAGTAATAAGAAGAAAGTAGAATTATTATGGCAATGTTACTAGAAAACAATGTCAATTTCAAAGTAAAAAAATCAAAACAAATAAAAAATAATAATTAAAATGTAATTAGTGACTAAAAGAAAGAAGAATTATTATGACAATTGAAATAATTATAAATTGTATCTATTCATTATTTTAAAGGGAGTGTATTTTCATCCCCATTGCATCCCATTATGGTCACTTTGGTGGGCTAGCTATGTAGATGTTTAATTTTTTTTTATGTTTCAACCGTCTCACATCTTAAAATGTTGCATGGGAGCCCTTTACACAAAGTAGGAATAACCCTTAGCAAGATGAATGATATTTGTAAACCCAATTGAGTCAATGAAATAGCTGCCCGCAAATCCTTCCAAAATTGTTCAATTGTGTCAATACAATATTTAATTAAGATACCTCAACTTCTAACATAATTTTAGCAAAATGGTCAAATACAGAGTATTGTTATCCATATATATAAATGAAGGAAATTATTCAAAGGAAGGGTTTCTTTGAAATTTCGAAGGAACCCCTCTATGTTTTGGTCAATCAAAGATAATTAAAAAAATTTAATTCAACATCATTCTTAGCATTATCAATTTAATTGAAATACTTAAAATTATTTTGATCCAAGACCTATGTAGTCTACACCATTCAAAAATGTCTAAAAGCATTTATAAAATTAAAAAAAAATACTTATATTAATCCATACACATGTTAGAATATTACAAAACTTTGTAAAATTATGAATCAATATAAGATGATGGCTTTTAAAGGTACGAATGTAAAATATTAAAAGTATCCCCATAGGTCATGTAAGAAATGAAAATAATGAAATGTAAATATTAAATCTTAAACGATGCTAAATTTGGGCCCACCTAAGTATTTTATTTAGATAATATCTAGATTATTAAATAAAAAATGATGTTAACTAAGATTGAAGGATTGTATTTTATTTAGTTATTCATAATGGTTAAAATAATTAGATTCCTTTGAAACTTCAAAGGAACCATTCCTTTTAATCATTTTACTATAGATAATCTTAGTAAGTGGAGCAAGTGTAATAATTAGAAGGGCAAGGAAAAATGAATGATTTATATATATAAACAATCAATTATTTTGATTTTTTTCTTGACAAAGTTATATTGTTGTAAACATCGGTTTAAGCTTCGTTTTAATTCATGAGTTCAAACTTCAAGAAACATAACCGATAGGTAAAAGCTTCCTTTTATTTTGATGTGATATTTATTTACTTTTAATTACTGACAATGATCTTATTTTTGCATTATTAATTATATGATTCTTTAAAAAGTTGTTCTTTTTCTTTATTTACTTTTTAGTTGCTATCACTTCCTATCTTATTGAATTGGTATATTCCTCCTTATTCATATGTTACATCTCTTAGACCTTTGTCCAAATAGAACAACTTTCCTGGTCAGTTGCATTTCCTGCTTGAGCCTAATTTTGCTTTTAATTTACATGATATTACACCTCTTTAACTTGACCTTACCACCATTTTCAATTATTGTAGTGATGCATCTATTAGAATATGGTGACCTAAATTTTATTTTGGTCAGTTCGAAGATTTTGTGGTGCAATAAGCATGATCTCCCTGGAGGTGTGGGGGCAAAGCCCTCGTGGTACGGATCTTAGAAGCGAAGTGGCACCGGCAGCGCCAAATCCAGTGCTGGATGCTTTTGCGATGCGACAACAGTCATCAAGTCATTGTCGGCGGCGCCAACAACAAGATCAATATGGACGGATTTTCTACAGTTTTGCGTATGGATGAATTTTGAAAATTTTGCGTAAAGCTATTTGAGAAAAATCCATATGCACATAAGATTCTAAAGGAAGTAGGGTTTTTTTTATAAATATATGTTATTCCTGTAGAGAGTTTAGAATTTAGCATCTTTGAAGATTTCTCTTTTATTGTAATCTCTCTTTTTCTCCTCTCTTGATTGTACTTAATCTTTGATATAGTGAAATACTCCTCCTCTGCTCATGTTTTTTCCCCATTCAAGGGATTTTTTATATTAATCAGTGTGTTGTATTGTGGTTTGTTGGCTATCGCATTCGACTGATTTCTCACCGCATTAATTTATATATGGATACTTCTAACCGAGGGTGTTTTGTCTTTTTCTTTTTAACTTTTGTTATTGTCGCATGCCTTGTGCTGTTGGATCAATGGCCCTGCATGCACAATAATATATAGATAACATTTCGTTCTTTCAAGTGTCCCAAAAAGCACATGCACATCCGAAGAAGATATCAGGACTCCTTGAACAAGCTTCGAATCATCTTTGTATCTTTTAAATTAGAGATGTTCTTATAGTCTTATTCCTGACCCTACGCCGAAAGGAAAGCTACATATGTATATAGATCCAGATCTGCCTCATTCCTTCGACTTAATCTGCTTCACACGTGCTGATACATGCCTGTTGGAAAATGACCAAATTAAAATAGAGTGATTTTCTATAATGCCACAGCCTTTTCAATTACTATGCAGAAATGGCAAACTCATTTTAACAGCAGGAAGAGAGAGATGATGTGGATGTTATTTTCCATACCATGACAGAGATAGAGAAGGACGTAGCTACAGCGTCCAATGTTACCATGTCTGGCTGTATTCTTATGCATGAAAGTCACAAAATGTTGTTCATAGCTATTACTTTTCTTGGATGAGCATGTGGATATGGTCAAAAGATATGGGTCCAGGGGATCTAAAGCACAGGTGTAATGACCTGGCCTTACTGGAAGATCGTAAACCCACGCCAAAAAAATTCCGTCAGACTTGAAAAGCCACAAAATCTGTTAGGGTGCTGGTGCATCCCAATGTTCAGAGTCTAAGGGGCTAGTCGGCTTGAAATCCTTTATTTTAATATCTAATTTAGCATTTATGTGATTTTGCCAATGAGGTTTGTTTGAAAACGAGGAGAAGAGGGATAAAATAAGGAATGTAGAAAAGTGACCAAAATGACTTAATGTAATAGGTAATAATCATTTTGTATAAATAAAAAAAATAATGATTAAAAATTTAGATAATAATAAGAAAAAAATTATTATGTAGTTAAGGTGTTAAATAATATCTAAATGTATTGCAATTGTAAAGGTAGCTAGTATTGCAATTTTGAGCGACTAACGCACAATAAAAGACTCTCATTCGCAAATCACAAAGTTTTAGGGCCATTAAATGGGCTTAATTCGCCATGCATGCATTATGAAAATCAATGTAGTTTAGACGATTAGAAATTTATGGGGCTGTTTCATGGCTTGCTTACAATTCCTAAATGCCATGTGTATCATTCCACCTTAGCTTTGCCATGGCTTTACGTTATGTGCCTGTACACAAGCATTACATTGAGGGTGTATTTATATAAGAAAGTGTATCTAAAATGCATGCTAATATAGTAAAATATATCAATTGAGTAAGTTTTTTAATGAAATGAAAAAGTTAAGAATAATGATTGAAAATACATGTTTATGATGAGAAAAAATATAATTATTGAAAGTAGTTATAATGTTATATTAAAGATGAAAGGGTGGCTAATACACACCTTTTCAAATATATCCTCCTAATGTGTTTTTTTATTTAGATAAAATATGTATAAAAGTCCTATTTTCTTCTCTTTATTGTCTGACATGATATTTAAACATCTCCAACAAGTCATAATTATTTTGCCAATTTTGCAATATTATTTATTTTATTTTTATTTACTTTACAACTAATATTACTTCTATAATAGTCACATCATTGTCTCTTAGGGTATGTTTGGGAATAAAGAAAAGATGTCAGAAAAAAATATGAAAAAGTAAGAAAAAAGAGAGAAAGTAATGTGATATGATAAAAAATAATGATTAAAGATAAAATGAATAAATACAAAATAAGTGGACTTTTTATATTAAAAAATATGAAAAATAATTAAAAATATAGGTAATTATGAGGAAAAGAAAGATTGTTAAATAGTCAAGAAGTCAAATCATATGAAGCACTGTATAAAAACAGTAAAAAAAAAAAGATAAAAAAGGTTTTCACATTTTCTTCTTCATTACCAAGCACACCCTCAATTTGTAATTTTTTTTTTTAAAAAAAAACTTTTTCCTCTTATGCCTCTTTTTTTTGTCAAACCAACCAACAAACCAGGTACTTATATTCACTTGCATGTATTTGGAATCTTAATCCTCTTTCCGGGAAACCACTCTCATTTAATGCCCACACTGGATAATTGCTATGGATGGCAAAGATCCGCAGCCGGTGTGAAAGTAGAGGGTATGTCTGACACGTTTTCTGCACCCTCACATGCTCTTCTTCCTCATTCCTGCTGTGCTGGGTGAGGGCTGCACTGCAAAATTTTCTATTTCAATTTGAATAGCAGCAGGCAAGTCCACACTCCCAAGCAGGCAACGACTAAGCGACGTGTTTTTCCATTTAAAAACCGCCGATGGTTGGCTTATATATTATGAAATTGATGTCAAAGAGGAACAATTCCTCTCTCTCTCTCTCTCTCTCTCTCTCTCTCTCTCTCTCTCTCTGCATCTGTTTCCGAGGAGACTGAGAAATTCAAAGCACGTTGGTCGAGGAATTCCCATCACATGCAACAATGCGAGCTGGGGGTGGTGTGGACTTTGGACTTGATGAATCCAGCTCGCACTCTCAATCAATCCTTTATTTTGGATTGGTCTCCATTCCATTTATTTATTTAACACACTGGATTATTTATATGGCGAATGCACGTGGGGGCAGCCACATTCAGACTGAGTAATTTGTGTAGATGCTACTAAGCTTTTACTAAATTGCACTTGCATGTAACTTTACTTTTTGCATATATATATATATATATATATATATATATATATATAATAGATAGATAGATAGATAGACACACACACGTGATTTTGATTATATGAGACCGAATGCATACTTGCTTGCATGAAACCGCTCTTTGCTGCCATTGCATTATGTTAGAATGCATATAAACGGCTAGATGAAAGGCGTGCGTAATGACGGGGATATTTTGCCCGCAGGTCCCTCCTGCAGCGCTTGTCTCTTGTCACTTCTATTGCAGACCAAGTCACATCGATTGCAGAAGGTGTAATCAACATACCAAAGAGAAAAATGAAGGTAGCAATGTTGCGTCAATCTCACCATCCCAAGGCTACACAGAGAGGTGGAGAAGTTGCTGCTCGTGGGAAATCTATTGTCTTTGCTCGTCCTCTTCGTCACAGAGGAGATCCCTTGTCTCCACTCGTGGAAAATCACTGGATCAGAGGAGATCCCTCCAGTAGGTATATTGACCGAATATTTTTCTTTTTCCAAGCTTTTCTGTGGAGGTTCCATTGTTTGGTTTCTGGTTTCAAGTATTTCCATCATTTCATACCACCCCTCTCATCCTCCGATCAAAGTTACGTAGAGATGGCAGATTCATGGTTATCCTACTACTATAATTCAACGAACAGATAAAGGACAAATCTTCCCCATTAACTTGCCCTAAAGATTGAACCAGATCGATCCCCTAGGAGTCGTTCAAGTAAGGAAATCTACCCTTCCCTTTACATAAATGGGCTAGTGCTGTCTCTCGAAGATCAAAAGAAAAATATAGTATTTTCATTCATCCCCTTGAAATGTGTAAAAAACGTTGGATATGGTTCTCTTCAAACAAAATCCATATTTCTTTGATTTGTTGTATGCATCCGTTTGCGCTTCTTGTATCGATCAATTGACGTCAAATGTTCTATCCCCAAAATATACAATTATTAACATATAACCTCCATAATATGATTTAGCTCCAGAAAATCTAACATGACAACTTACTAGATGCCTTATTCATGTACTCACAGTTTGGATTGACGAGGTTTAGGAGGGGAAACTAAAATTAGACAACTACGTTTTGGACAAGGGCAGTTGTGAAATTATTTTCTCTATTATTATAAATCACATTTAGAAAATTCTATTTATATAAGAATGTGAAATCACTTTTTAAGAGAGTTATTTAAACTCAAGCACATGAGATAAGGACTTCACCAACATTTTGCAAAAATCAGAGTTTAGAAGGAAGAAAAAAAAGCCCCCATTTGGGAAGAATTTACTACAAGCTATTGATTTAGATCAAGGTTGAAAAATAGTTAGATTTGTGTTGTACTTAGTGCTTATCAAATTTCATCCATTGTAATGTATGAAATTCACTTCCAAATGCATGACAATCTTGTATTTACTCATGTAGGAAATTGAGAATTGCTCATCGACCTCATGGAGGGGATGAAGTAGATCTAGCATCCATGTCTATACCAATGAGTGATACAAGTATAGAGACAACATCGAGTGGGGAAATGAGATCTGTTGAGAACCTGGATATAGCTAAGATGTTCATTCCTAATGTGCCCATGGAATTGAAGCCAAGGATTGGCATGCAATTTGCAACTTTAGAAGAAACTTATGACTTTTACAACACATATACATGGCACAACGGATTGAGTGTTAGAAAATCCACCACTCATACATTAAAGTTGGGAATAATTTCTAGGGGTATCCTATAATGCTCTAAGGCTCGATTGAGGGAAGAAAAAGTAAGGGATCAGGCTACTACAAAATGGAGGCCTATCGCTACTACTCTCTGCTCCTGTGAAGCTGGAATATATTTGCACCTTAAAGATATACAACAAAGTGTATACCACGTAACTAGATTTGTGGAGGCCCATAATCATGTGTTGTGTACACCTACAAAGACTCATTGATTGTGGTCGCACAAGAAGTTCACAATAGATGACCTACATATAAAACAAATGAGTACAATATACCATTTGAATTATTTGTAGGTTTCAATCACCACCTACAAACCACATTATTTGGTGCAAGCTTGCTCTTTGGTGAGACCATTGATGACTTCAAGTGGCTATTCCAAACATGGTTGGATGCAATGGGTGGAGTCCACCCAAAGACCATCATTACAGACCAAGATGTTACAATAGGAGTTACAATAGTGGCGGTGTTTTCGAACACCAATCACTTATTATGTCTATGGTATATACAGAAAAAATTACTTGAGAAGTTATCGTATGTTATTTATAACCATCCGTCATTCAATATTTCTTGGAACTGTTGCTTGTACGAAGCCAATACTGAAGAGGATTTCCTACACAAATGGTTTTGAATGACTAAGCCATTCAATTTGCATGATAACTCTTGGTTGCAACACTTGTTCAAGGCTCGTCAACAATGGATTCCTGTTTATACTAAACAAATATTCACCATAGGCATGAAGACCGTAAGCCGAAGTGAGAGTATTAATGCCTTCTTCAATGCTTTTGCAAATCATTAATCAAGTTTACTGGACTTCGCAAATGGATATAACAAAGCAGTTGAGAGTTGACGCGAGGATGAAGAATGTGTTGATTTCTGAACTACTCATGAATAGCTTTTGCTGAAGTCAAAGTATGCCATCGAAGCTCAGATGGCGAAAGAATATATGTTGGATGTGTTTCTCATGTTTCAGAAAGAGTTAGAGGAGAGCTGGCATTGCAGAATAGATAGAGTGAGCACTGATGGTGAATTGTAGTATTGGCAAGTTGAAAAGTATGAAAAACACATTGAGAGTAAGCCTAGGTGCATATCATGGATAACAGACAAGGAGGATGGCTCATGCTCATGTAGAAAATTTGTATACTCTGGTATTGTTTGTCGACATTTTCTTGCACTCTTCCATTCCATCAAGGTAGTATCCATGCCTCCGTATTTTTTATTGCCATGTTGGAAGAAAACAACAAAAGCTAAATTTAAATGTATCAGCCTCTTCAACAATAACATTGCTACACAATCACATGTAGTTTGAAATCATGAGTTGGGTACATAGTGGTCATCAATAAGGCACAAGATGTGATGTAACCCAGATGCATTTGAAGTTGTCAAAAAATATGTGGAGATGATGACTGCTGAATTCCAAGCAATACAAGTTAGAGCATATAACACACTTTCATTGGCACACCATAGTGGAAGCAGCAATCATCCTACAGGGAATGTAGGTGATAACTTCAACTTCACGGCTGATGGGGTAGTGAATATTACACTCACATGCATAGGCTTTCAAGTGGGACACTAGCGACAAAGAGTTCTCAGGCATGTGGAATCCTAGATCCACATGTCGTGATGACAAAGGAAAGAACTGGCAACCGATTAAAAGGATTGCTAGATTAGATGCGTGGTAGAGCAAAACTATGTCGTGGGTGTAACAAGTGGGTCATGGGACATGATAAGTGCAACTACCATACCTTAAAAGGTGTAGGCCCATCAAACCAATCAAAGCATACAGATGTTGCTAGCACTACTAGGGGTATGGGTAGGGGTTGTGGGCGACTAAGTATTTCTCAATTTTATTTTCTATTAAACACTTCATTTGTTTCATGTACTGATTCTTGACCACTTTTGTTGAGCAGGTGGAGCAACCTGAGATGGCAGCTTCAAGTAGGACTGTTGGATCTTTTGTAGGGCATAGGTGCAACTATTGGTGTGGATTACCTGCTATTATCTTGACCTCTCGCACAAGAAAAAAACCTAGGTTGTCATTTTCTCCGTTGTAGCTAGTATAAGGTGGGACAATGTCATTTCATGTTGTATTTATCATGTCTACTTGCTAATACAACTTTCTCACCTCATTTTTGTTCATTTTTATAGGATACTTCACGAAGGTTTAGGTTTTCTAGGTGGTTAGATGAAGTGGGTAAACGAGAGAGTTATGATGAAATGCATGTCCACTTCGAGTCTACAAACAAGATCAGGCAATGGCCTCTGAATCTGAAATTGACATAGAGAAGCCAGATGAAATGGTGGGCGACATAGTGGACATTTTGCATTGTGTGTCTATGCTAAATAAGAAGATACGTCAACTGAAGAAAGAAGTGCATACCTTGAAGGAAACCAATTGACGCGGTGAGTTAGATATGAGCGCCATTAAGAGAAGCCAATTAATCATGACCTTCGCCATTTGCATATTTGTGGCTACCATCTATTATGATGTGTTCTAAACATTGAGGCACTTGTTTATATTCTAGTGGATTCATATGTAGTTTCATTAGAATTTTCTTCCCTTTCTTATAAGTAAGAGGTTAATTTGTCTGTTGTTCTTATGTGACATGCATGGGATGTTGTTTTTATGTACTTGGGTTGTTGAATGTCATCCTTGGTTCCTTCTTGAATATCATGAGACTGCACTTGATCCAGTAACGAGTGTGTACCTTATTATACTTTTATGATTGTTAAGATGCTTACTGTAATCTATATGACTAGATGTATAAAGAACTAGTGGAGAGGGATTGATGGAAATTATTTGCTACAGATTTTTCTCTTGTCTTCTCATTGTCTCTTTTTCCATCAATGTCTGAGTTTTATTCTAAATAATTTCAACTATTGTGGCTTTTTCTTTGTATGAAAGATTACTGTATTTGGAGCATGTAGTATTTGATGTTAGTATTATTAATTTTTAATATTTTGTTCACCTTTTGCAACCATTCTACCTTTATGTACAACAAACTTGTAGATCATTTCTTTGCAATTGTTGTTCCAATTGAGTATGACTGTCTCTTGGCCAGCACTTGGAAGATGGAGATTGTTTGTACCATGGTTGAAGCTACTAAGTGTTCTATATACAAATTTGATGTCACTTCCTCCAACAGGTAAGTCAAAGTGTAGCTGAAAACAAATGCCTTTATGACCTCAAGTTTTGGAGCCATATAGTATTTTAGTAGCACAAGAAATTGAATCTATTTCTTCATTGTGTAGATTTCTTTTGAATATCAATTTTTGTAGTTGTCAATGCTTTTGAAATTTTCAAGATGGAGAAATGTACAGTCTAAAATTTTTAAGTAGCCAATATTTGACAACGTGATCATTCATATGTTATATTTTCTCTTATGCAGTTATGTTTCTCTGCAAAAGTAATAGGTAAATGCAGGTGATATAACAAGTGGTGTTAAAACAAGAATTATGAGAACGTGAAAGTTGGTCCTTATTGACGTTGGATGGGCAGTGCTACTGTTGTTGTATAGCAAATCTCGTGATTAAGGGAATTATTTCCATACTGTTCATCTTTCCTTTATATCTATAATGTGTATATAAAGAATGACAATTATTACTGATACAGTAATACAAAGAATGACAATTGTTTGAGTGTGATTTTTGACTTGTGAATTCTCAAGCCTAAGTTGGCTTTTTCAAATGTCAGCATGCTTTCTCTTATTATATTTTGCCCTAGTTGGTGAGTAGCGGACCAATGTTGGGCGGGGTTTTGTGTCTTATTCCATAGCAATCAGCATCATCGTATTGCATAGTGCCTTGGCGTTGTCAGCAACCATGTTAGCATCTCATTCTATCTAAACCCACTTCTGGGTTTGGCTTTTTCAAACCCCATGAGTTGTTCTAGATAAAACTCATTCTTGTATAGTTCCCTTTTTATTTATTTCTTATTGCACCTGCCATGCTAATACTGCAAGTGTGAGACATTATGGGCGCAAAGGCGCCATTTGGGCGCATTGGCACTCGAAATTCTAGGCCCATGGTATGTTATGGATGCAAGGGCACCCAAAATTCTGGAAGGCTGGGATGTTATGGGCGCATAGTGCCCAAAATTCTGGAAGGCTAGGTTGTTATAGGAGTAGAGGTGCCCATCTGGGCACATGGGCGCCTAAAATTCTGGAAGGCTGGGATGTTATAGGCGTAGAGGCACCCATCTGAGAGCATGGGCACCCAAAATTCTAGAAGGCTAGGACATTATGAGCATAGAGGCACCCATCTGAGCTCATGTGCGGCCAAAATCCTAGAAGGTTGGGACGTTATGGGCACATGGGCGCCCAAAATTCTGGAAGGCTAGGACATTATGGACTAGTTTCTTAGTCTATTAAAGAAATCATTACATGCTTTTTGTTTATTGTCACTGATACTTTTATCAGCCTTCTTCTTAGACTTCAAGTAGTCCTCACTCCTAGCTTATTAACATATTTTTAAGCTTGATCATTTTCCTGCTCACAATTTGGAACATTTTCATTCAAACACAAGTCTCTTTACATAAATGGTTTTCCCCTCTGGATACTCTCAACATCTCTTCCCATTTTTCTAATCTAGCTCACCATTTCATTTCTTAAAACATCAACTTCTTCCTCAATATCCACATTAGATCTTCTTCCAACATGTTTTTAATAGCATTATATAATCCCCCACCGCTTAGCTTTAAAACTCTAAATTTCTCTATCTTCTTTCTTTTTTTTCCTCATGTAAGCATCTATAACCAATAAACATGGTGGCAGAGTAAAATATCCTCTTGTTATGACCTTGCAACCTCTACATATTTGATTATTCTATCCTTTAAGCAAACATACTTAAATATATCCATCTTGTATGTGATCTGCTTTTGAACACTAGTATCTCTTTTTTAAACTTGATGTTTGCCATAGGTAGATCATATAACATGGCAAAGCCTACAATAAGCATAGAAAAACCCATTTCCATCCCAAAAGCACATCCTCAATGCAACCTCACAGCTATTGGGCATCCTTGCAGCATGACATTATAAAGACTGCCCTAGCTAGCACGGGCATTCCTAATTGCACCCAGGCTCTAGTAAATGGAAGAAGACACAAGTAAACATATAAGCAAAGGCAAACAAAATCAACCATGCTAGTTGTTTGTTCTCTTTGACTATTCGACATGTTTTGTAATTCATCATAAGCAACTTTTAAGTCAGCTGCTCCTTTAGCAATGAACTTTGGAAGATAATTTTGAGCAAGCAACTCCAATCTCCCATCCTGAATCTCAGGCCACACTCTAGGCTAAAGCACTTGACCTAGGATCTTCCTTTTGCTGTTCATAATTTATTACCTTAAGAGCTTACCCAAACCTCTCATGCCTATCCTGCATGACCAATATAGTATGTTGCTTTTAGAGAAAGCACAAGCATGGGGCTGGAATAGGTAAAGGCTTGAGATCAATAGTGGATCAATTATCATGTAGAATCAATATCATAGCCCAAATTAGTTAGATTAAACAATCACAAGAAGCATCAAAATAGGAATTTCTTATCATTACTCTCGTTCAAGGCATAATTATGGCCAAATTCATGAAGTCATATGCAAACATCTAAATCAAAAAAGAATTTTTTGGAAGGCATAAAAAAATCAACTTTTCCCTCCAACTTCACCCATTTGATTGCTCCTTAGATGATTCACCCTTTGATCATTCTTTTGAGCTTTCTTCTGATTTTTCCTCTGATTCATCCCCTGATTCCTCCTTTGATTCCTCTTCTACTGGAGAAGGTGGATATAGAGAAAATGTCAGTGATTGAGGAAGCTAGAACTATCCGAGATCAGAGTGTGGGTTTTGAGCAGCAAGCATTGAGGTTAGAGCAGTGAAAGCTTGAGTAGTATAATTGAATTGCTGCTCATGCCTCTCTATAAACAGGTTCACCCTTTTGTTCATTGCGTCGGTTTTGTGGTGTTGCTTGCTTTGCTCCTTTTCATATTGTTCTAATTTCAGATTGACAGATTGTATCCACTACCTTTACTGGTTCATGGATAGCTTTACACTAAACATTTGCTCTTGTAGATTGGAGATTTGTTGCCCTAGTTCTACATCAGACATGCCACTCCTAGCTTTGGAACTGCTTGGGTGAGAAGTGGATGGCCTAGGATTTGTATTTCTTGCTTTCTTACCCTTAGTAGACCTCTGGATCATAGAGGTAGTGATAAGAGATTTAGGATGCTGGATCTCCTCATTTGGACTTATTGCTATCTTTGCTTGCAAGCACAATTCATAAATTAGCGATGGATGCCCAAATTTGCTTGAGTGACTCTTCCCTTTTGCCATATATAGGATGGATTCCTCAATAACCTTGCCCACATCAATAGACAAGCCTTTCTGAATTGCATAATTTAGGAGAGTTCTCTTCTTTGTGACCTTTGTGTAGTGGTTAGTAGGCATCAGTTTGGCGGATTTGAAGTAGTGCCACAATTTGCCTTCAAGTTTCAATTCTGAAACCTTGAAATGAAGAGGTTCATCCTTAGCCATGTGCCATTGCGTGCTAGGCCTAGCTAAACAGTTGATCACATCATCATAATCCGGTCCTTGAAGCACCCACTCTGAGTATTCATCTAGCTCAATATCAGGCAGGCCATACAACTTGTTAATGGTAGTGTGATCAAATGGGACCCATTTTCCTCTCACTAACGTCTTTTTGCTCTTGTGCTCTTTTGCATCTGCATAGAATTTAGGAATTACAAGCACTAGTGCTACACCTAGACTTTTGGTGAATTCCACCCACTTTCTATCCTGAATTGTATCATAGCTCTCAATTATGGACTTATGAACACCCCTCTCTTGAATGCATCTCTTGCTCACAATGGATTTTCTATATCACTCTTCTGCATTTTTGCTAACAAAAGTTGGGTGGATGGATGAGTTTTGTAAAGAACATGGTCATGGCCTCTTTGGAGCCATGCATCAAACACTTGCTAGGTAACACCTTGAGTTTGACTTGAATACCTTCTTCTTGCTAGCAAAAAGGTTTCTTCCTTAATCAAGACACCCGCTCTCTTTTGCACTTTGAAATCAATCAACAAGTGTGAGTAAACTTCTCACCCATCATTGGCATAATTTTTTGTAGTGCTCTTTTGCATCCTCACTAGCAAAAGTTCAATCAATGGATACACTTTGTGAGGAACTTGCCCGCTGCCTCTTAGGAGTCATGTATCAAACACTTGATAAATGACAACTTGAACCTGAATTAGTTACCTTCTTCTTGCTAGTAAATGTTTTGTTTTACAAACAAAATGCCTCCTCTCTTTGCTCTTCCACTTTAATCAATGAGCAACAATAAAATTGTCATCCACAACTGGCACAATACCACTCTTCACTCCACATTAACAATTCATCAAATACTTAACATGCATAAATCTCCTTCTTTCTCCCCTTCACTCCCACCTTGAAATTTCGTGTATGCCCTTTCCAATCATGTTGAACTACTATCGAATAGACATGTACCTCACCTCTTTTCGCTGAGATCCTACAACTCTTTCAGTGGGAGACGTAGGGTTCCCAACCTTCACCTTCGACTGGCTTGAAATGTCCATTCTGAGACGGATTGATGAAGAAATGGATGCAACTGATGATTTGGTTAGAGTTTGAAAGGATGTTCTGTGGTGGAAGTTGAGTTAGGAAGGGTGCTTGAGTGTTATAGGGAGTGGTGAAGTGTCTGGCAAAGGTGGAGGAATGGGTTGGATGGGTTGACTGCTCATCATTAACTAATAAAGGTTGACTACTCATCCAACTGATACATTCTTGCCTGGAAGTTGGATAGGAATTAAGAACAAGAATACATGAAACTGCCTGCTAAGTCCAAATCCTTATCTGTAGCAAGTGATGAAGAGTGCAGATTGGCATGCTCGAACAAATGGTCATGAACTGCCTATGCTTTTGAGACTAGGTGTATGTTATGGAGCAAAGATTTTGTAAATTTTAAGCAATTGTTAGGTGGGGATATCGATGGCAGGACTTTATATCCATCTTATAGCAGCTGATGTGTCAATTTCGAGAAGTAGGAAGAGGATTATGGGGGGAAATCACAACATCCAGTGGCCAAAATATACAGAAATCACAACCGATCCTTGGGGTTTTTCAGCTTGCTCTACATCCCAAAATACAGAATTTAAAAAAATTGCAATAAAAATCGATATTTCAAGAAAGAAAAAATTAAACCAAAAGAAAAGCAATTCTTCTTCATCCACCTACCATTGCATCGTCATGGCACTAGCCAAAATCTAGGCGTTTGTTAGAAGAAGATGTTGGTGATGGCTAACAAGACGGACCTTTCGCCTTTTCTTTGATTTTTTAAAAATACCACCATAGTCGTAGACAAGGGACCTGTCAAATAAAATTTTAATGTACGTCTATGTCAAAGAAAATGAATGAACGTAGTTCTACCACCCCATATTATATGAGACCGGTCCCATAAATATTATGAGACCAGTGGTATTTAAAAAAATCAAAGAAAAGGCTGAAGGTTTGTCTTGTTAGCCATCGCCAACGTCTTCTTCCGACAAGTGCCTGGATTCCGTCCAGTGCCATGATGATGCAATAGTATGTGGATGAAGAACAATTGCTTTTCTTTTAGTTTAATTTTTTCTTTCTTGACATATCAATTTTTATTGCAATTTCTTTTAATTTCTGTATTTTGGGATGTAGAGCAAGCTGAGAAACCCCAAGGATCAGTTGTGATTTCTGTATATTCTGACCACTAGATATTGTGATTTTCTTCCATAATCCTCTTCCTACTTCTCAAAATCAACACATCAGTCATTGCAAGACGAAGATAAAGAGTCCTGGAATTGACATCCCCACCTAACAGCTGCTAGAAATTTACCAAATCGTCGTTCCATAACATACACCTAGTCTCAAAAGCATAGGCAGTTCATGACCATTTGTTCGAGCATGCCAATTTGTACTCTTCATCACTTGCTATGGATAAGGATTTGGAGTTAGTAGGTAGTTTCATGTATCCTTGTTCTTAATTCCTATCCAACTTCCAAGCAAGAATGTATCAATTGGATGAGCAGTCAACCTTTGCCAGCTAATGATGAGCAGTCAACCTATCCAACCCATTTGTCCACCTTTGCCAAACACTTCACCACTCCCTATGACACTCAAGCACCCTTCCTAACTCAACTTCCAACACTGAAATCCTTTCAAACTCTAACCAAATCATTAGTTGCATCCATTTGTTCATCAATCCGTCTTAGAATTGACATTTAAAGCCAGTTGAAGGTGAATGTTGGGAACCCTACGTCACCCATTGAAAAAGTTGTAGGATCTCAGCAAAAATAGGTGAGGTCCATGTCTATTCGATAGTATTTCAACATTCCTTTGGTGATTGGAAAGGGTGTACACCAAATTTCAAGGTGGGAGTGAAGGGGAGAAAGAAGGAGATTTATGCATGTCAAGTATTTGACGAATTGTTAGTGTGGATTAAAGAGTGGTATTGTACTAGTTCTGGATGACAGTTTTATTAGTGCTTATTGATTAAAGTGGAAAAGCAAAGAGAGGAGGCATTTTGCTTGTAGAACAAAACATTTACTAGCAAGAAGAAGGTAACCGATTCAGGTTCAAGTTGTCGCTTATCAAGTGTTTGATACATGGCTCCTAAGAGGCTGCGAGCAAGTTGCTTACAAAGTGTATCCATCCAATGAACTTTTGTTAGTGAGGATGCAAAAGAGCGCTACCAAAAGTTATGCCAATGATGGGTGAGAAGTTTACTCACACTTATTGATTGATTTCAAAGTGCAAAAGAGACTGGGCATTTTGACTAAGGAGGAAACCTTTTTGCTAGCAAAAAGAAGGTATTCAAGTCAAACTCAAGGTGTCACCTAGCAAGTGTTTGATGCATGGCTCCAAAGTGTCCGATATAGAAAATTCATTGTGAGCAAGAGATGCATTCAAGAGAGGGGTGTTCATGAGTCCATAATTGAGAGCTATGATACAATTTAGGATAGAAAGTGGGTGAAATTCACCAAAAGTCTAGGTACAACACTAGTGCCTGTAATTCCTAAATTCTATGCAAATGCATAGAGCACAAGAGCAAAAAGACATTAGTGAGAGGAAAATGGGTCCCATTTGATCATGCTACCATTAACAAGGTTTATGGGCTGCCTGATATTGAGCTAGATGAATACTCAGAGTGGGTGCTTCAAGGACCGGATTATGATGATGTGATCAACTATTTAGCTAGGCTTGGCACTCAGTGGCACATGGCTAAGGATGAACCTCTTCATTTCAAGGTGTCAGAATTGAAACTTGAAGGCAAATTATGGCACTACTTCATATCTGCCAAATCGATGCCTACTAACCACTACATAGAGGTCACAAAGAAGAAAGCTCTCCTAAACTATGCAATTCAGAAAGGCTTCTTTGTTAATGTTGGTAAGGTTATTGAGGAATCTATCTTATATATGGCAGAAAGGAAGAGTCACTTGGGTGGATTTGGGCATCCATTGCTAAGTTATGAGTTGTGCTTGCAAGCAGAGATAACGATAAGCCCAAATGAGGAGATCCAACATCCCAACCATTTATCACTACCTCTATGATCCAGAGGTCTGGTAAGGGTAAGAAAGCAAGAAATGTAGATCCTAGGCCATCAAGTTCTAGCCAAGCACTTCCATAGTTAGGAGTGGCATGTCTGATGCAGAACTGGGGTAACAAATCTCTAATCTATAAGAGCAAATGTTTGGTGTAAAGCTATCCATGAACTAACAAAGGTAGTGGATACAATCTGTCAATCTAAAATTGGAGTAGTATGAAAAGGAGCAAAGCAAGTAGTGCCCCAAAACTGATGCAATGAACAAAAGGGTGAACTTGTTTATAGGGAGGCATGAGCAGTAATTCAATTATGCTACTCAGGATTTTAATGCTCTAGCCTCAATTGCTGTTCAAAACCCACACTCTGATCTTGTATAGTTCTAGCTTCCTCAATCACTAACATTTTCTCCATATCCATCTTCTCTAGTAGAAGAGGAATCAGGGGACGAATCAGAGGAAGGATCAGAAGAAAGCTCAAAAGAAGGATCAGAGGGCAAATCATCTGAGGAGCAGTTAGATGGGTGAAGTCGGAGGGAAGGGCTAATTTTTTATGCCTTCCAAAAAAACCTTTTTTGATTTAGATGTTTAGATGTGATTTCATGAATTTAGCCATAGTTATGCCTTGAACTAGAGTAATGATAAGAAATTCCTGTTTTGATGCTTCTTGTGATTGTTTAATCTAACTAAGTTGGGCTATGATATTGATTCCACATGATAATTGATCCACTATTGATCTCAAGCCTTTACCTATTCTAGCCTCATGCTTGTGCTTTCTCTAAAAGCAACATACTATATTGGTCATGCAGGACAAGCATGGGGAGTTTGGGTAACTCTTAAGGTAATAAATTATGAACAAAAAATGGAAGATCTTAGGTCAAGTGCTTTAGCCTAGAGTGTGGCTTGAGATTCAGGATGGGAGATTGGAGTTGCTTGCTCAAAATTATCTTCCAAAGTTCATTGTTAAAGGAGTAGCTAACTTAAATAGTTGCTTATGATGAATTACAAAACATCAAGTTGAATAGTCAAAGGGAACAAACAACTAGCATGGTTGATTTTGTCTACCTTTACTTATATGTTTACTTGTGCCTTCATCCATTTACTGGAGCCTAGGTGCAATTAGGAATTCCTGTGCTGGCTAGGGTAGTCTTTACAATTTCATGCTGCAAGGATGCCCAATACCTATGAGGTTGCATAGAGGATGTGCTTTTGGGATCGAAAATGGGGTTTTCTATTTTTATTGTAGGCTTTGCCATGTTATATGATCTACCTATGGCAAACACCAAGTTTAAAAAAGACATACTAGTGTTCAAAAGTAGATCACATACAAGATGGATATATTTAAGTATGTTTGCTTAAAGGATAGAACAATCAAATATGTAGAGGTTGCAAGGTCATAACAAGAGGATATTTTACTCTGCCACCATGTTTATTGGTTATAGATGCTTACATGAGGAAAAAAAAGAAAGAAGATAGAGAAATTTAGAGTTTTAAAGCTAAGCGGTGGGGGATTATATAATGCTATTAAAAACATGTTGGAAGAAGATCTAATGTGGATATTGAGGAAGAAGTTGATGTTTTAAGAAATGAAATGGTGAGCTAGATTAGAAAAATGGGAAGAGATGTTGAGAGTATCCAGAGGGGAAAACCATTTATGTAAGGAGACTTATGGTTTAATGAAGATGTTCCAAATTGTGAGTAGGGAAATGATCAAGCTTAAAAATATGTGAATAAGCTAGGAGTGAGGAGTACTTGAAGTCTGAGAAGAAGGCTGATAAAAGTATCAGTGGCAATAAACAAAAAGCATGTAATGATTTCTTTAATAGACTAGAGAACTAGTCCATAATATCCCAGCCTTCCAGAATTTTGGGTGCCCATGTGCCCAGATGGGTGCCTTTGCGCCTATAACGTCCTAGCCTTCCAGGATTTTGGGCACCCATGCACCAGATTGGCGCCTCTGTGCCCATAACATCCCAGCCTTCTAGAATTTTGGGCGCTTATGCACTTAGATGGGTGCCTCTGCTCCCATAACATCCCAACCTTCTAGAATTTTGGGTGCCCATGCACCCAAATGGTCACTTGTGCACTCATAATGTCCTAGCCTTCTAGAATTTTGGGCGCCAATGCACCCAGATGGTGCCTTTACACCCATAACTTCCCACACTTGCAGTATTGGCATTGTAGGTGCAATAAGAAATAAATAAAAAGGGAACTATACAAGGATGATTTTTATTTAGAACAACTCATGGGGTGTGAAAGAGCCAAACCCAGAAATGGGTTTAGGTAGAATGAGATGCTAACATGGCTGTTGACAATGCCAAGGTGCTATGCGATGCAATGGCACTGATTACTATGGAATAAGACACAAAATCCCTCCCAACATTAGTCGCTGCTCATCAACTAGGGCAAAATATAATAAGAGAGAGCATGCTAACATTTGAAAAAATCAACTTAGGCTTGGGAATTCATGAGTCAAAAATCACACTCAAACAATTTTCATTCTTTGTACATCTGTGGAAAATAATTTCCATCTATTCCTCTCCATTATTTCTTTATAGATCTAGTCATATAGATTATAGTAAGCATCTTGACAATCAGAAAAGTATAATAAGGTACACACTTGTTACTGGATCAAGTGCAGTCTCATGATATTCAAGAAGAAACCAGGGATGACATTGTCAATAATCCAAGTACATAAGAGCAACATCCCATGTATGTCACATAAGAACAACATACAAACTAGCCTCTTACTTATAAGAAAGGAAAGAATATTATAATGAAACTACATATGAATCCACCAAAATATAAACAAGAGCCTCAATGTTTAGAACACATCATAATTGTTGGTAGCCACAAGAATGCAAATGGCGAAGGTCATGATCAATTAGCTTCTCTTAATGGCACTCATATCCAACTCACAACACCAATCGGTTTCCTTCAAGGTATGCATTCTTTCTTTAGTGGATGTATCTCTTTATTTAGCATAGACACACAATGCATTATGTTTCCTATGTCGCCCACCATTCTGTCTTACTTCTCTATGTAGATTTCAGATTCGAAGGCCATTGCTTGACGCTTGTTTGTAGACTCGGAGTGTACATGCATTTCATCATAACTCTCTCGTTCACCTACTTCATCCAACCATATGAAAAACCTACTCCTTCGTGAAGTATACTATAAAGACAAAGGAAAATGAGGTGAGAAAGCTGTATCAGCAAGTAGACATGATAATACAACATGAAAAGACGTTGTCCCACTTTATACTGGCTACAACGGAGAAAATGATGACCTAGGTTTTTTTTTGTGTAAGAGGTTAAGATAATAGCAGGTAATCCACACTAACAGTTGCACCTATGCTCTACAAAAGATCAAGTAATCTTACTTGAAGATGCCATCTAAGGTCACTCCATTTGCTCAACAAAAGTAGTCAAGCATTAGTACATGAAACAAATGAAGTATTTAATAGAAAATAAAATTGAGAAATACCTCATCGCCCACGACCCCTACCCATATCCCTAGCGGTGCTACCAACATCTGTATGCTCTGATTGGTCTGATGGGCCTATACCTTTTACGGTAGGGTAGTTGTGCTTATCATGTCCTATGACCCACTTATTACACCCATGACATAGTTTTGCTCCACCACGCATCTACCCTAGCAGTCCTTTTAATCGTTTGTCAATTCTTTCCTTTGTCACCACGACATGTGGATCTAGGATTCTACATGCCTGAGAACTCTCTGTCGATAGTGTTCCACTTAAAAGCCTGTGCATGTCAGGTACAAAATTCACTACCCCATCGGCCGTGAAGTTGAAGTTATCACCTGCATCCCCTATAGGATGATTACTGCTTCTATTGTGGTTTGCCAATGAATGTGTGTTATATGCTATAACCTGTTTTGCTTGGAATTCAATAGTCGTCATCTCTGCATATTTTTTGATAACTTCAAATGCATCAGGTTAAGTAACACTTCGTGCCTTATTGATTATGATTTTGAACTGCATGTGATTGTATAAAAATGTTATTGTTGAAGAGGCTAACATGTTTAAATTGAGTTTTTACTGTTTTCCTCCAATGTGACAATAAAAAGGACGGAGGCATGGATACTACCTTGATAGAACGTAAGAGTTCAAGTAAATGTCGACAAACAATACTGGAGGATTCAAATTTTCTACATGAGCATGAGCCATCCTCCTTATCCACTATCCATGATATGTACCTAGGCTTGCTCTCAATGTGTTCTTTGTACTTTTTGACTTGCCAGTACTGCAATTCACCATCAGTACTCACTCCATCTATTCTGTAATACTAGATCTCCTCCAACTCTTTTTGAAATATGAGAAACACATCCAATGTATATTCTTTCCCCATCTGAGCTTTGATGGCATACTTTGACTTCAGCATAAGCTATGCATGAGTGGTTTAGAAATCAGCATGTTCTCAATCCTCGTGTCACCTCTCAACTGCTTTGTTATATCCATTTGCGAAGTCCAGTAAACTTGATTTATGATTGGCAAAAGCATCAAAGAAGGCATTAATACTCTTGCTTTGTCTTGTAGTCTTCATACCTGCGGTGAATATTTGTTTCATGTAAATAGGAATCCATTGCTAACGAACCTTGAAAAAGTGTTGTAACCAAGAGTTGTTATGCAAATTGAATGCCTCGATCATTCCAAATCATTCGTGTAGGAAATCCTCTTCAGTATTGGCTTCATACAAGCAACAGTTCTAAGAAACCTTGAATGACAGATGCTCATAATAGCATACGACAACTTCTCAGGTAATTTTTTCTGTATATGCCATATACATAATAAGTGATTGGTGTTCGGAAACACAGCTACTATTGCAACATCTTTGTCTGTGATGATGGTCTTTGGGTGGACTCTACCCATTGCATCCAACCATGTTTGGAATAGCCACTTGAAGTAATCAATGGTCTCACTGAAGAGCAAGCCTGAGCCAAATAATGTGGTTTGCATGTGGTGATTGACACCTACAAATAGCCCAAATGGTATATCATACTCATTTGTTTTGTATGTTGTGTCAAAACAGACCACATCATTAAACTCCATGTAATCTTACTTTGATTTTTCATACACTCAAAAATATGAAGTCAGCCTCATTTCTTCATCAATACGTATTTTGTAAGAAAATACAGAATCCTCCTCAACCTTTCTATGGAATAAACACAATAGAGAATCTGCATTGCCCTAAAACCTTGTCTGTCTATGTCTTCTCGTTGCATTCCTGGCATCACGTTCTAAAAAGTTGAAGTGAAATGGGCCTCCTATATCGGTTCTTAGGAAATCTATAGAGCGTGCAACTCCAATCCCAGATGTTTTCATACTTGCAATCAAATGTAGGTCATCTGTTGTGAACTTCTTGTGCGACCGCAATCGATGAGTCTTTGTAGGTGTACACAGCAAATGATTATGGGCCTCCACAAATTTAGTTACATGGTATACATTTTGTTGTATATCTTTAAGGTGCACATATATTCCAGCTTGACAGGAGCAGTGAATAGTAGCGATAGGCCTCCATTTTGTAGTATCCCGATCCCTTGCTTTTTCTTCCCTCAATCTAGCCTTAGAGCATCGTAGGATATGCCTGAAAATTATTTTTGACTTTAGTATACAAGTGGTGAATTTTCTAACACTAAATCCGTTGTGCCATGCATATGTGTTGTAAAACTCATAACTTTCTTCTAATGTTGTAAACCGCATGCCAATCCTTGGCTTCAATTCCATGGGCACATTAAGAATGAACATCCTAGCTATATCCAGGTTCTCAACAGACCTCATTTCCTCACTCAATGTTATCTCCGCACTTGTGTCATTCATCAATGCGGACATGGATGCTAGATCTACTCCATTCCCTCCATGAGGTCGATGAGCCATTCTCAATTTCCTATATGAGTAAATACAGTATTGTCATGCATTTGGAAGTGAATTTCATTAATTACAATGGATGAAATTCGATAAGCACCAAGCACAACACAAATCTAATTATTTTTCAACCTTGATATGAATCAATAGCTTGTAGTAAATTATTCCCAAATGGGGGCTTTTTTTTCTTCTTTCGAAACTTTGATTTTTGCAGAATGTTGGTGAAGTCCTTATCTCATGTACTTGAGTTTAAATAACTATCTTAAAAAGTGATTTCATTCTTATATAAATAGAATTTTCTAAATGTGATTTACAATACTAGGGAAAATAATTTCACAACCGCCCTTGTCCAAAACATAGTGGTCTAATTTTAGTTTCCCCTCCTAAATCTCGTCAATCCGAACCGTGAGTACATGAATAAGGCATCTAGTAAGTTTTTGTATTAGATTTTCTGGAGCTAAATCATATTGTGAAGGTTATGTGTTAGTAATTGTATTTTGGGGATAGAACATTCAGCACCAATTGATCGATCAAGAAGCGCAAATGGATGCATACAACGAATCAGAGAAATATGGATTTTGTTTGAAAAGAACCATATCCAATGTTTTTTACACATTTCAAGGGGATGAATGAAAATGTCGTATTTTTCTTTTGATCTTCAAGAGACAGCATTAGCCCATTTATGCAAAGGGAAGGGTAGATTCCCTTACCTGAACAACTCCTAGGGAACTAATCTGGTTCAATCTTTAGGGCAAATTAATGGGAAAGATTTGTCCTTTATCTATTCGTTGAATTATAGTAGTAGGATAACTGTGAATCTGCCATCTCTACGCGACTTCAATCGGAGGATGAGAGGGGCGGCACGAAATGATGAAAATACTTGAAATTAGAAACTAGACAATGGAACCTCCGCAGAAAAGCTTGGAAAAGGAAAAATATTTGACCAACATACCTGCTGCAGGAATCTCCTTTGATTCAGCAATTTCCCATGAGCGGAGACAAGGGATCTCCTCTGCGATGAAGAGAACGAGCGGAGATAATGGATTTTCCATAAGTAGCAACTTCTCCATGTCTCTGTGTAACCTTGGAATGACGAGATTGATGCAATATTGCTACCTCTATTTTTCTCTTTGGCATGTTGATTACGCCTCCTATAATCGACGGGAAATGGTCTGCAATGGAAGTGACAAGAGATGAGCACTGCAGGAGGGACCAACGGGCAAAATATCCCCATCGCTACACACGCCTTTCATCCAGCCGTTTACATACATTTTGACATAATCTAACGGCAGCAGAGAACGATTTCATAAAGCAAGTATGCATATGGTCTCATATAATCAATATATATATATATATATATATAATCTTTGAGGTTTGTTGCATCTTTTATGAATATTGCTGATGTTACATTTTATCAAAAAATAACCCATAAGTTAATAAACAATGTTGTATTAAATTTGGCGTAAATGGATGAAAATATCTTTGAAAACACAAAATTTTTAATAAAAATTAAAAAATTAAAAAATAAAATATAGTTAAAATAAAACATAATTTGAAATTAGTTATTATAAAATAGGAAAATAAAAATAAAATGGATGGTTTAGATTTACTAAAATCATCCAAATGGTGCCCACTTGAATGGGTTCCTCATCTAGCCTCTGAATCTGAAGAATCAGAGTTAGTTCTCTTATTTAAATTATTTTTACTGGTATTGACATTACCAGCTTACATCCTTGGGCTTATTGAAATCTTTACTTGGTATCCAAACATACTATAAAAGTTTTTGTTTTGTTTTGTTTTGTTTTGTTTTTTGGGTGTGTGTTTTTTTCAAGTAAAAAACAATGTCGAAGGGTATGGTTTCCAGCGCTTTTATCCCTTGACTAACAGACCTTGAATCTCTTCCATATATTTTAATTAAATGGTAGAATTAACTATTGTTAAGCAATGTGGAACACTTAATTATCTTTTCAAATTGAGCTATGTAACAGATAATGGCTTGGCTTTCCTGGGAGGGGCTGACCTCCAATCCAATGGTTACCCAAAGCCCAAACAGACGAGAAGCCTGTCTGACGACGGTGCCAGCATGTGGAGGGAGCCGGTGGAAAAGATGGTCCGAATGCCATAATCTCATGCATGGTATTCCATATTAACGTTTCTAACATTCTTGTCATCGGTATGAGACATGAATCTACTAAAGTGATGTATTGAGTTAGAACCGAAGAGATTCTATGGTTCCTTAATAATGATTAAATAAATGCTTCAAAGCAAAGCGAATGTTAATAATCATAAAAGAGAACAACGACAGCATAAAACTGCAGAAATTAATCAACTTCTTTCAACATTTACTTTTGCAGTTTTACTTTTGACCTTTATCATATTCCTTTTCTTCTCTCTTCCTGGCTCATCACAGTAAAGTAAAAGCAATCGGCAATTATTTGCTTTTCTTGCAGCCACTCAATTAACATGACAGGTTTCTAACCTGACATCCATAATTATTAAAATTAACTATTAAATCGACACACTTTTCTTGACTTATGCCATAAAATAACTATTAAATCGACAAAAAGTTGCTAATTACAGTCTGATATATATATATATTATATCTCTTTATTTTTATGGGAAGACACAATTGCTGATTGTTGGCGTCATGTCTAACTCTAGGGCATCATTGATTGGATGAGAAGAACTAGAAAGTGAAAGAAATCATGTTTAAAATAGGAATTGGAAATTACGCGAACCACGAATTTAATAATGTTAAAATAGGAGTAGTAATTGAAAACATGGGTAATCATGAAAAAAGGAAAAGCTGTCATGGCAACTGTTATGATTGGCATATATCAAATAGATTCTCCCTTTTAATCTGCAGTCTATCCAGCCCTTGGGATGCTATGTTTCATGTTAAAGAACCATGGTCATTCATTCCCAATTTTACCATACAACCAACAATGCTTTGGCGTGCCTAACTCATTAATCCTAGTCCGCTGGAGCATCAAATTATTTACCCTCACCAGCGGAGCCGAGAAAGTGGCGTGGAGCCCACAATGATGACGCCAGTTCATTAACGGCGCTGTCTGTCGCGAGGCTGCAACGGGTGCGGAATCTCTGGGTACGAACTGGACCCCACCACACCCACTTCATTATTGCAAGCTCGGCCACTCCACTTCAAATCTCGACCGTACACGTGGCACCAATCGAGGAGCACGTCGCCCGGTGCAACGCATGCACGGGCAGCTGCAGTGCTTGTTGGTATCAGATCTTATCTTACACCTGCAGCAGGACTCTGATGCTCTGGAAAACAAAATTGTGTGAATTACGGGTGGAATAAGTGCACACTCAAGACATAAAATCCAGTGCCAATATATAGATGTTATGTAGTATATGTGGTTCAGAAGTCATACGACATGAGCTGTAAAATTAAATCAGGTCACCTTAAAATAATTAAATTATGGCAGACGGCTGATTAATCCGATTATAATTCAGTTTCCAATAACTTCAAACTCAAACTTAAGAATAATTTTATTTTTAAAACTTTAACCAAACCTTAAATATTTGGGGCTGATTCTAGTTAATTTTAATATATGAATTTCGATAAATTATAAAAAATTTCATTAATTTGTAATTTTATGGTTAAATTTAAGTTCAAAATTTGGAACTGATTCTAGTTAATTTTAATATATGAATTTTGATAAATTATCAAAATTTCATTAATTTGCAAATTTATGTTAAATTTAAGTTCAAATGATGTTACCAATATTATGAATGTGTGGATGCATGCATCAATTCTTTTCTTATGCTTTTTTAATTTATATAACATTTATACAAGTTTAGTATTTTATCATTAATTATCACTGTCTATCTTTTTATTTAAAAATTTTTATTTATTTTAGCTTTATACACTTTATCTTCAATTATTAACTCCATTTTAAAATTTCACTTTTTCTTCATTTTCTTGCCTCTTTTTTCAATTTTCAAGGAACCCCTTACCATATGATGGTTAAAAAGTGATTTAATCATCACTTTTCTTCTACATTCATAAATTTACAAATCTTTTTATAAAATTCACTGGCCATTTCATCCCTTCCGTTTGGCACGTGTGGAAGGTGAGGCTTGGGCGAGAAAACTCACAGCTTGGGCAAGTTCTAAATGGGCCTAGCCCAATGGCCATGTCTCCATGACCAGAGCCCAGACGTTAGCACCCCAGTGAATTTTGGGCGTCTGTAATTTACTCTACGGCAACGTTGTCCACCCCTTCAGTCCCTAACACATGTTGCACGGATGTCATGAAAATCCAGTCATTAGGGCTTTTGTCAAGCCATCCAATATCCTCAACTCATTCGCAGCAAATTTGATGGATAAAATTGAGAAATGATAGATTACATCTTGGGGAAATACTTTGATACAAACATTTTCAATGTGAAAATTTTTCATTTTCCATAATCCTTGATCTTTTTATCAAATCCCAGCTATTCATTATATTTATTATAATTTTTCTAGTTAAGATACCATAGATCATTACGATTGGATATGTTGATACGCCACAATGAATTCAAACTTATAAGATTATTTGAAAATAGTTTTTAAAATGTTGTTGCCCACTCATATATCCAAGCATGATAATTGCTAATATTTTGACTAAAAAATACAAAAGCTACTTTTTATCATTATTTTTATTTGATTTAATACTTAACTACATATAAAAATCTTAATTTTTCTGCATCTTAGGCCTTTTTTTTTAATTCTATCTATTTTATTTTTGTTAAGTTTACCTCAGATATCACTCTTTGGTACTGACTCATCTCTCATTTTAAGCTTCTTTTATATATTCTTCTTTTAAACCTCTTTTTGTTTCTCGTTTACATCAAACTGAACACACCTGATGATGTGCAATGTTGGTAAAATGCCTTTAAGATCTCCAAATGATACATGCATGCACATTCACAGATTCATAACACTGTAAATGAAGGGAATGAACTTTTAGTCGTCCACTAATTCTTAAATTCGAAATGTTTTCCAGTTACATTAACTTTCAATAGGCTTATATACACTTGAGCTTCCATTTCAAGTGGCTGTATCATTTTTCAAGCTAATTCAGATATCCAACTGCCCGCTGTCAGATGTATTCCAACTTGTATTGTGATTTCTTTTTACCTATAGCGAGATATATTTTCACTTGGATGGGGACATCTTTTCATTGCAATGACTAATCTTGAAAATACACTCAACCGTACCTTAGTTGGATACGGGATCTGTTATGACTTGGCCAAAAATATAATAATAAATGCATGTCCAAACCCGAGAGTGAGTCTTTCAATATCTATCTTACTCTATATTCAACATCACATAAAAAGATATCCAAACACACTCATAAATAAAATAAGTTACACTAATTTATTCCATTAATATGTTTATAAAATATATCCACTGCATAATTCCACAAACATAAAATAAAATAAAATAAAATTTTTATCATCCACAATCTATTCCCACCGCAAATTGCATTATTTAAAATAAATAATTAAGGTATGAGTTTAAAAAATTGGGTAAATAGGAAATTGTACTTAGGTCATTCATCAAGAGACATCCAACACACTAAATCATATACATCAGCACAATATTATCAACACTTCTTGATTATTTGATCAATTAATCCAATCTAAAATGCATATTATTATTTTACAACTAAGTGTTGGTTATGAAGGAGAATACCATACCCGTTATAGCGGAAGCTATTGCAAAAGAATAAAGAGTAGATTTCCTTTAACTAAGAGCCCCCGAAGAGCCCCCGATCATAGGAGATTTCCTTAGGGAGTTTTCACAACGAAAGCTCTATTGAAGGGATCTGAAACCCTGTTATAAAAGATGCGTAATGTAGTCTCCCACCTATCATAAGGAGCTATATACGCAATATGCAATATAAAATAGATTAGAAGTGAAAAAAGCCACATAATAAGGATACGTACGCATATGCTTATTCCAACAGTCTCCCACTTAGCCGCATACCACTTAGTACATGTTTCATACCACTTATTACACAAACACAATATTCGCATTAGATAGAATCAACAATGTGAGTCTTGGCGATTATACATCTTGTCATGACATATTTTCTTCCAAGCACTACAACACTAAAAAATTCTATATGACCAAATATCATAAAAGGTTTATTTTTCCAACTGTAATCACATAGAATCTTGCTTTTGATCTCACACAAATGTCCAAATGGACTACTGGTAAATATTCACAAAATTCACAAATTGCGCACACATATGGAATAAATGCAGTATAATTCAAATATCAGAAACTTAAATTTAACTCGAATGTCACAAATGTGTCTTATAATGACTCAATTAATCCCATATGAGTCATATGATTACTAAAAACCTTAATGTTAAGAGCCTTAGTCAATAGATCATCTAGCATTAAATTCGTTCCAATACTCTTCATAGACACTTTATGTTTCTGAATTCTTTCACAAATAATACTATACTTCACTTTGAAGTGTTTGTTGTTGCTTGTAATCCTATTTGTATTTTCTAATAGCATTGCAGAAGAGTTATCACAATAAATTCGCATTGGCCTAGAGATAGACTTCATGATTTTAAGCCTCTTGATGAATTTTCTCATACAAATAGCCTGGTTTGTAGTCTCATAACAAGCAATATACTTAGCAGAACACGTAGAAGAAGCAACATATGTTGTTTCTTACTCTTCTATGACACTACACCTCCAACCATCATAAAGATGTAACTAGTAGTCGATTTTGCATACTTTGTACATCCAGCAAAATCTGCATCAGAATAGCCAATAACATCAAGGTTATCAGAGCTCCGATAAGTGAGTATGAGATCCTTTGTGCCTTGGAAATATCTGAGTACCCTCTTGCTAGTGCGTCATTCCAAGATTACACTAAAATCCTCCTAAAAGAACTGCAATAAATGATATATTTGGCCTTATGCACATTTGTGCATACATCAAGCTCCCAACTAGTGATGCATAAGTAAACTTGGTCATGCATTCTTTTCCAGATTATTTTTGGGACGTTGACCAGTAGATAGCACTACTCCTTTTGCAATAGGTGAATCACATGGTGAATAGTTTTTCATTCCAAATCTCTCTAAAACCTTAAGGATATAAGCCTTATGGGATAATCTGAGCAATCCTCGTGCTCTATCTCTATGAATTTCAATCCTAGGCATATATAAGGCTTCTTTCATATCCTTTATCTTAAAGTTCTTTGAGAGAAATTATTTTGTCTCATAAAGCAAACTTTTATCACTGCTAGCAAGCAAAATATCATCTACATAGAAAATGAGGATGATAAATTTAATTCCACTCAACTTGAGATATATGCAATGGTCCTTTGCTATTTTCTCAAACCCAAATAAGGTCACAATGCTATGAAATTTCTTATACCATTGTCGGGAGGCTTGCTTCAGTCCATAAATAGACTTATTGAGCTTACACACCAAATGCCTATTTTCCTTTACAGTGAAACCCTCTAATTGCTTCATGTAAATATTCTCTTCTAGTTCACCATTTAAAAAAGTTATTTTGACATCCATTTAATGTAACTCTAAGTCATAAAGAGCTACTATAGCCATGATAATTTTGAAAGAATCTTTCATTGAGACGGGAGAATATATTTTATGAAACTCAATGCCTTGTTGTTGTGTAAATTCCTTGGTAACTAGTCGAGCCTTATATTTATCTATATTGGCTTTGGGGTCCCTTTTGGTTTTAAAAATTCATTTACACCCAAAGGGCTTAACTTTTTTAGGAAACTCTATAAGGTCCCATACACCATTAGCTATCATAGAATCAAGTTCTTTTCTCATGACATTCAACCATTTTTCAGAATTATCATCTCTCATGGCTTGTTTGTAACTCAAAAGATTATTGTCATCAAGCATATATACTCCATCTCTAAGAACTCTTGATCATTATGTTGCTCTTTAATAGGTTCTGCCTCAACTGCTAATTTTGCATTACAAGATATGGTACAGGATCAAGCACAAGTTCTACAAATGGGTCAGAATCTATATTTTGCACAGATGAAGTTTCCTAATTCTCTAGATCAATAGTTCAGGATGGAACACTCCTACCAAGCTCAATATCCTTAAGAAATTTTGCATTCTTTGCTCAATAATGACTGATGTACATATAGGACAATAAAATTGGAAGCCTTTTGACCTTTCAGGATACTCAACAAAATGACAGCTTACTGCTCTAGGGTCTATCTTTTCCTCATGAGAGTTATATGGTCTAGTTTCTACTGCACACCCCAACACATGCAAATGTGCAAGACTGAGTTTCCTTACCAAACCATAGCTTAAAAGGAGTTTCAATAATGGCTTTTGTAGAAACCCTATTCAAAATGTATGCAACAGTTTTTAGAACCTCACCCTAGAGAGAAAGTGGCAATGATGTCCGACTCATCATACTCCTCACTATTTTCATTAGCATCCTATTTCACCTTTTGGCTACTCTATTCTATCATGGTTTCCCAGGCATTGCATACTAAGCTACAATACCTTGATCTTTAAGGAACCTCACAAATGGACCTGGTATTTAACTTGTACCAATATATTTGCCATAAAATTCTCCACCATGATCCGATCTCACAATTTTAATTTTCTTACTCGTTTGTCTTTCTACCTATAATTGATAGGCTTTAAAAGCATCTACCTCTAATTGATAGGTTTTAAAAGCATCAATTCCTTAGGCAATGTCAAATAAAAGATACAAGTATATAAATTGTAAGAAATCATCTATGAACGTTATGAAATATGTCTGGCCATCTAAAGTTGGAATACTCAGTGGTTTATAAATGTCCATATACACTAATTCTAGAATCTCTATAGCATGTATGACACTTTTATTAGTCTTGGTGATTAGTTTACCCTTAATGCAATTCACACAAGTTTCAAACTTAATAAAATCAATATCTTTAAGGATATTTTCATTTACTAATCTTCAGACCTGTATAATGGAGGTTGCCCTAGTCTCCAATGCCAACGAACTGATGATTTTTCATTCAAACATGCTTGTTTAGTTTCAACATTCACATTACTTGGTCTAATTATATCATAGCGTAAAATAGAAGAAGCATCCATAGGCATATTCAAAGCATAAAGACCATTTATTAAAATACCAATGCCAACTATAGTGGATAATTTTTTAATATTCAATTTATTCAAAAAGGAATTAAACTAATATCCTTTAGAAGTAAGACGTGACACAGATATCAAACTTTTAGTAAAATTTGGCCATAGAGGGTATCTTCAAGGTCTAAAATATGGCCCGTGGAGAAAACTAATCTAAATGTTTTCACAAACTTTACAGTTGAGCGCATCCCAATCCCAAGATAGATGTATTGCTTACTGTAGTTTGGCTTTCTCCCATTTAGTAATCCCCACATGGAATTAGAAATATGAATAGTAGCACCAGAATCAATCCATCGGTTATTAGAACCCTAAACTAAATGAGATTCTAGTGAAACAAAAGAGTAATTTCTTTCTATGGATTTTAAGAGTTCTTTTGTTGTCTTGCATTTGGGTATAACAACTCTTTATTAGGAGCAATCCTAGAGAGAATCAATATCCAACTCGAATGATCTCATCTCTCCCACTTTTCCTATTATTCAGTTTAAGCATGTGTGTTATTTGGAGTAGGAGCAGGTGGTATCTCCATACGAAAGCAAAGGTCTAGATCCATATATCCCAATGAAAAGCTAATCTGATCTTGCCATTCACAAAAATTATCTCCTTCCAACATGGGGATAGTTGCAATTCCATTCATACCAACTAATCATAATAATAAGCAACAAATAAATAAACAAACTCTCATAAATCACAAATATCAGGCAAATGATAATCATATATTATGAAGTATTTTTCTTATAAATAACATATTTGCATCTCCTATACCTATGGGCGACTAGGAAAAATACAGCATATTAATTAAAGAAAATACTTCCTCATATTGACCTCTATATTAAATTAGAGAGTTCAATGGGATACAACCACTAAGTTAATATATTGCTCACAAACCGGTGATCTCAATGGAAATATAGTCCCAATTTTGTAATTTTCTCATATAGGGTTAAGGTAACAATATGATAATAAACTCTTTTCAATTACCACATAATTTTAGGCTGCTATAGTTACACCTAAAATAAAAATTTAATCAAATTATAATATTGAGTTTTTACTCATCAAATCTTATCAAAAGATCAAATTTTCATCAAGACTACTATGGCCACATTTAGATAAAAATAAATTTATTTGATTAGATTTGCCATAAATTGGGATTGTTATCACAATAACTAGTGTAAAAAATGCAATAAATTCATAAATTATGCATTATCAAAGAATGCATATTCATAACATCTTAATTCCACAAAGTTATGCATATTTAATCACATATAAATATCATAAAAATGAAATAAATTTATCAATTATGCATTATCAAAAATTCATATTCATAACATGTTAATTTCACAAAATTATATAGATTTAATCACAAATAAAATATAATAAATTCATAAATTATGCATTATCAAAAACACATATTCATAACATGTTAATTCCATAAAATTATGCATATTTAATCATAAATAAATAGTATAAAAATAGAGAATCAATATTTAGAACTCATAAATGACAAAAATAGCCTCAAAATTGAATCTATAACACTAAAAAGCATAAAAATTGACTATAAGATAATCAAAATTCGACTTCAAATTACCTCAAAATTTTAATTTCAATTCAAGCCATTTAAATAATATTAAAAAATTAATAAAAAATTATCAGGGCAAAAGGCCCTTTCTTCCCTATTTGTTCAACACAGCCATGGATGCGCCAAAAACCCACCACTACCAGCCATGCTGCTATCACTAGCTGTTGTTATCACCAGCCACTGTCGACACCATCATCGGCATGAGCTGCTGCCGCCGACCGAAAGCCCCTTTTCTTCTTCCCACAGCCACTAGCTCCCATGGTTACCTCATACTTGAAAAGGAAAACCCAACTTTGGTCCTCCCATCTTGCCATTGCCCGTCGCCGACTGCCATATCTGATTGCAGCTGACACGCCCTGCTGTTTGAGCCGCCCACCATCTGCTAGGGTATTGGCAGCATGCGTTCACAACCATGGATGCCAAACAAGAACGATGGTAGTAATAGGTGCCTTTCTGATTTGGGCAGCATGCATTCGGCAAACAGACTCCATGGCAGGATGGAGGATTGGCCATGGCGACAGTGGACAGTGGGTTAGCCATGGCAGAATGGTGGATGATGGGAGGCATCAGATGGGACAATGGTGGGTGGCAGGACGGAGGATTTAGATGGGTTTGCGCATGACTTGAATGAATTTGGTGTCAAATTTTAATTTTCTTATTAATTGATTTACCTTAACAAAATTTGGGTGATATCAACAAATTCAATATGAAAAATTCATAAGGATGGTATAAACAAATCTTTTGATTTGTTTAGGTGTTGGAAAACGCCATGAAAAAAATGAAGTATAATTCAATCATTAAATTGGCAATCCAAATGACTCAAAATAATCAAATAACCTAACTTTGATACCATTGTTGGTTCTGAAGGAGAATAACATACCTGTTGCTGCGGAAGCCATTGCTGCAAAGGAATAAAGAGTAGATTTTCTTCAACGAAGAGCACCCGATGATAGGAGATTTCGTTAGGGAGTTTTTACTACAAATAGCTCCGTTGAAGGGATTTAAAACCCTTTTATAGAAGATGCATAATATAGTCTCCCACCTACCATAGGAAGCTACATATACAAAATGCAATATGAAGTGGATTAGAATTAGAAAATGCCACATAATAAGGATACGTATATGCGTATTCCAACAATAAGATCATCAAAACATTGGTATGTTGGGCCATAACATCACATTAAGGAGGCAAAAATGTATCTCATCACACTACTCACAACATACCCAATGGTATAATGAGCCATAGAATTACATTAAGGAGGCAAAATCATATTCTATCACATTGCCCATGATATACACATTGGTATAATGGGTCAGAGAATCACAATAGGGAGATAATCACATCCCAACATGTTGGACACAAATATCCCATGTTCTATTTACTTTTTGGATGATTTAACACTTTCATTGAATATGAGATATTTAAAAATATCAAAATCAACTATTTGATCATTCAAACAAGACATTAGGAACTCCCAAAACTCCAAAACCCCATCTTCGATGTCCATGTGCACTGCCGAGCTTGCCAGTTGCCGACAATGCCTACTTGGGCTACTAGCACTAGGTTGCTCGCTGGGCTTGGCCTACTTGCTGGACAACACAATTGCCACCATGCCTTTGCCCTTAGATTGGGCCCTAGTATGCTTAAGCCTAGCCTATAGGCTTAGTTGTCACTGGGCTTGGTGTACAAGCCTCGTCGCAAGCATTCGGCCGGTTCTATGATGGGCCTGGTCATAAGGGAAGCCCATTTGCATCAGAAAACAGAAAAGCGGGAAAAAATAATAATAATAAATTCAAGCAGCCCATCCTTTTGATGGTTAGATTTTTCCAGCATGGTCCACCTCTGCCAACAGTTGGATTTTCACCAATGGTGGATGCTTCTAAAGCTGAATTTTTCCAACATAGTACACACATCCAGAAAACTAGCTCCATTAATAAATTAGATTCCAAATTCAATGGCTAGAAGAAAAATCCAAAATGTCTTCTCAATGGCGTAATCCATTTGATTGCCATATAAGTGGCACACTAAAATATCAATCCATTACATATTAAACCCATGCCATCTATCAACTAGACATTCGTCTAATTAATTGAACCATATCTGGGTCTATATTTCCATTGGACAATTAGCATCCCAAAAATCCATCGGTATGATCTATACTATTTACATGGAAGTTCATATTTCCATATTGCAATAATTTAATAGATTATTATGCATTGACTTTCCATTTCAACCATGAAATATTCAACTGTTCCAGATCCATTTCTTACCATTCAAGATCTATTCCCATTTGAAAATGGGCGATCCCAACAATATTGACTTTCGTGATCTCCATATAACTAAAATCTTTGATCACATGCAAAGTGTCCATTTTATAGAAGTTTTACAACATGCGGTTATACATCCTATAAACTATGCATTCCATAAATAAACAAGTCACTGGAACTTCCAACCGACAACCTTCTGCGGCTACTGCCATGAGTGGAACCATGTCTTCACACATGTAGCGGTCTATTCAAGTATAAAAAGAATATTCATTTATGCTAAACATAAAAATCTACATATCCAACCCAAGAATTCACTCACCATCAAAATTCCTATTCACATATTACCACTAATGTAGCAAATAAGAAACTAATCCATATCACATACTAAGATTAGATCATTCCTACTTAATGCGACAATCCACAAAGGAAAATATTACAATGTTGGTCTTGTAGGTTAGACTAAAACCCAAAAGGAGAGGAGTAAATTGGGTACTTAAAAATTATTTTTCAACCCCTTTTAATATTACTTTTTCCTCTAACAATCAATCACTCAAATATAAAATAAATAAGATATAATGATTTTGATAGTGGTTCGAGTAAACACTCTACTCCACTCTTCTAAGAACACTTTTCTCTTAGTGTCTTGGGTTCCACTATTCCTAATAGCAAAAATACAATAGTGTCCTTGACACTCTTCTAGATTATAACTTTAGGGGGTATAAACAAGTATCCCCTACACTCTTCTGGATTCCAACTCCAGGGTAGCATAAACACAGTGCTCCTAACACTCTTTTAGATTTTAGCTCTAGGGGGCGTAAACAAACAGTTCTTGTCTACACTTAGATAGTTACAGTTCTTTTTGAGTCTAGTCACAAATACTAGCTCAAGGAATAGTAAATGAATATCTAAAGTTTAAGCATAGAAATTTCTCAATAAGCATATAAGAAATTTTCTAAAAGTTAAATGCAGAAGTAAATGATCTTCTCAATAGTAGTTGAGAGGCTTCAAAAAAAGTAGAGAAAGGTTTGAATGCAAGGCTCTTGACTCTTAAAGGATTGTAGAAAGTTAAGCTCAGATCAGTAAATCCTCTCAAGAAAGTTTGAATGATTTTCTCAATTGCTCCATTACTTACTTCTGCTCCAACGATGCTTCATTTATAGCTACTTTGAATTTTAGTCATTGGTGGTAGGTGAGCTTTATTAATAAGAGAAGACAATCTGATTGACGCATTTTGAATCTCCTGACTTTTGCTTATTCCTCGTATGTTGTAATGCCTGCAGCACCAACCTTAGAAAAGATGATTTCAAGTTTCTCAATAAGCTTTGGTTGAGGTATTACTGCATTGGCTGCTGCTTTCACCAATATAGAAATATCATTATTAATGCTGGGCAAAGACCAACAATTTGTTCCAACTGCTACTCGCCTTTTACTTATAATAGATGAAGTATCTTTCCAACTATCCATAAGACAAAGTTCCTTCATTTGTTGCATCGTAGAAGTATAAATATCTTGTTACTTCAAAGTTTTGTCTATTTGTAAGTAACAGAAGAAGTATTGGATTACAAACAGGTTTTCTTCACACCTTCATCTAATGAAATATTTCTTTGCTTTGTCTGTTGACAACAGATGATCACTGAGAAATTTTTTATTCTACCAGATGCTCCTTGCTTCTTCCGCTTTGTCTGTCAATAGCAGATGATCATTGGCTTACTTGTGACAGACAAAGTTTCTATTCTGCCATTCAATTTTTGTTTCTCCGCTTTGTCTGTTGATGGTAGATGAAGTCTTTTGTTCTACTGAAAATATCTTTACTTCTTCCACCTTTGTCTGATGATGGTAGACAAAGTCTTTCATCTTGCTGAAAAGATCTTCACTTCTTCCGCCTTTGT
>JAYJMB010046321.1:58389-71727 GCA_036873735.1 Pouteria campechiana
TTCTTCCACCTTTGTCTGATGATGGTAGACAAAGTCTTTCATCTTGCTGAAAAGATCTTCACTTCTTCCGCCTTTGTCTGTTCTCATCAGATGACCATTGGTAAAAATTGCGGCTTACTTATGATAGATGAACTCTGTTGTAAACATATTATCTTGCATCCGTCAGATGTAGTTTTCCATTTTAACAGATAAATGGAAAATAGTTGAGTCCTTTTTATTCATGCTTTGTCTATTATGACACTTTGTCTTTTACTTTTTTACTTACTCAAGCCTTGTCGCCATGAAATATGTTTTCTATGTTTATTTATCTTTAAGACCTGCAACTTGATTCTACATGCTAAAACTTGATAACAATCATTAGTATATAATCTTTAATCAAGTTTTGTTTGTTATTAAAACCATGCATTCATGTCAACATTCTTCCCCTTTCTGATGATGATAAAACTAAATTAAAAATTATCTCATAAAAGATAATATCCCCTTGAAGTATTTAAATAAAAATGTTTGCAATGTTTAAACATTCCACAAATTGCCATCTTTTGATGTTTCCTTATCTTATTTTATATATATTCACCCTTTGATTATTTAGATTGTATTCTCCCCCTAATTTATTAAGTGTTTATGCAGTTTATATTTTTTGTTTGAGATAATTTGTATATTCTTTTTTCCCTATTTTGTCATAAGCAAAAAGACATACCTCCTCCACACAAATAGAAGTAGCCAAAAAATAATGAAAAAATTTATTTCATTTTAGTACAAATAGCAATACAAAGCATATTGGCCAAGACATAAACATTCTAAGTTTGGGGAGATGGAGAGAAAGATTGTTGTAGAACCTAAAGAGGTTGTCCACAAGGTGGGGGGAATGTGCATCCAAAACTATGAGAGGTTTCTTTAAGTGTGAGAAACCAAAGTTTTGGATGGTAAATGGGAAGATGAGGGGTTGGAGATAAATGTAATATGCTTGTTTTTTAAATTCTCCTCTTCTTCAAATGCCCCAGATGATGGTAATATGTGAACCAAGGCTATTTGGCACTGATGAGTTTGATAAATTATTTCTGCAAAGCCAGATTTTGAAGGGAAATGCTTCTAAGAGAATGAATGGAAGAATGGTGAACACGAAAGCATTTTCTTCCCTCCAAGAAAATAGTTGAAGAACCAGCAATTGATTCTTCAATTACCACCATGCAATTGTCTTCTCTTTGTGATTGCTTCCAAAATGTTTTTCTCTGAAGAATTTTATTTTGGTAGTGCAGAGAAGGATTATGATTTAAGAGTTAAAATAGATTGATTGTAAAGGTATTTGAGATGCATGATGTGATTTTCCAAGAAAGGGATCGTAAATAGTGCTAAAAATAGGATTGGATGTAATGACCATAGTTGTAAGTTAATTCTAATAAGAAAATGAGGTTTATTCAACCTCAGGAAATAATCTTTAGACGAAGTGTGAATAGGGCACTTGACTCAAATAACTTACTTCATCTAAGATGAATTTTAGTCTCAAGAAAGCATATTCAACATCGTAATTTCAAGCATAGAAACATTAGAGATTTTATCCTTAGATCATCACATTAGTCATACCTAATTCTCCTCTAATGTTGCAGAAGGTGTCTAAGGATAGTGGTTTAGTAAAAATATTAGCAAGTTGTGCATTTGTGGGTACATATTCTAGACATATATTATGTTTCTCAATATGATCTCTAATAAAGTTGTGCCTGATTTCTATATGCTTAGTTCTTGAATGTAAAACAGGGTCTTTATCAAGCATATAGCACTAGTGTTATCAAATTTAATGGGTATGTCTTTATAGCTTAGTCCATAACCAAGAAGTTATTTCATCCATGACAATTGAGCTCAACAACTTTCAGCTGCTATATATTTAGCTTTTGCTGTAGAGAGAGCAACACTTGTTTATTTTTTGAAAAACCATGATACTAAACTATTTCCTAGAAATTGACAAGTTCCATTATTACTTCTTCTATCAACTTTATATCATCCAAAATCAGCATTAGAATATCCGATGAGTACAAAGTCTGTTCCTTTGGGATAGTAAAGTCCTAAATTTGGCGTGTCACCCAGATACTTAAAAATTCATTTTACTGCAGTGAGTTGTGATTCTCTAATACTGAATTATAATCTAGCACATAAGCATACACTAAAGAGAATATCTGGTCTGGATGCATTAAGATAAAGAAGAGATCTAATCATACTTCTATATTATTTTTGATGTATGAGTTTACCTCTTTCATCCTTATTCAGCCTTGTTGATGTGCTCAACTTCTTCCATTTTGAACTTCTTTAACATCTCTCTAGTATATTTGGATTGAGTAACCAAGAAAGATAACTTCATTGCTCTTTGGATCAAACTTTCTAAGATTATCTTTCCCATTGTTCAACACATAGCATAAGCATTCAAAGAGATAAAAATATGAGATGTTTGGTTTTCTTCCTTTCTAAAGCTCATATAGGGTTTTCTTTAAGATTGCTCTTATGGTAACCCTATTCAGTACATGACAAGCACTACTAACTACTTCTCCCCAAAATCTTTTGGATAATTTACTTTTATTTAGAATGGTTCTTGCTATTTCCTAAATTGTCCGATTCTTTCTTTCCCCATCTCCATTTTGTTGAGGAGTTCTAGGATATGAGAAATTATGATGATTTTTTTTTCATCACAAAAGTCAATGAATCTTTTGTTTTTGAATTCACCACCATGATCACTATGGATGGATACAATGGACATTTGCTTCTGATTTTGGACTAGCTTCGAAAAAGTATAAAACATTGAAAATACTTCATCTTTGCTGGTCAAGAGAATTACCCATGTAAATCTAGAGTAGTCATCCATTATCACATATATGTATCTTTTTTCTCCAATTGTGACTATGTTTAATGGTCTAAATAAATCCATATGGAATAATTCTAGAGGTCTAGATGTGGATACTTCATTCTTAGGGTGGAATGATACTTTGGTCTGTTTTGATAATTGACAGGATTTATATATTCAATTTTTGTCATAGTTTAATTTTGATAGACCAATCACGAGAACCTTTTGTCCACAAAGACTTGATATTTGACATATTGATATGTCCCATTCTCTTATACTATACCCATGGATCATCCTTAACTGCAATTAAGCATTTTTCAACTATATTATCTAATTATACTAGATAAATATTTTCATGTATTTTTCCACTAAATAGTAGATCATTGTCTATACTGAATACATTACATGCTGATGGTTCAAATACAACTTTGTGACCCTTCTCACATAATTGACTTATGCTTAGCTGATTATGTTTGAGTCCTTCTACATATAATACATCCTTTATGCATGCATTGAATAAGCCATAAATTTTACCTATTCCCTTGATGAGACCTTTATCATTGTTGCTGAATGCTACTATTTTTCCATCCATTGGCTTTAATTCTTTGAACATCTTTTTATTCCCATCATTTATCTTAAATAGCCACTATCCATGAATCATGTATTTCCTGATGTAGCTTTAAGATTTACCTGCATTCAAAGAAAATCTTCTTCTTACCCTGGTGGTACCCAAGTATTGGGTCCAATGATGTTAGTAGAAATGTGTGTCATATAACTGTGTGCTCATTCCTTGCATTTCCATCTCATTTTAGCACCTTTTGCTTGCGTCCTTATGGCATAACAATTATATACTTTATGTCCAAATTTGTTGCAAAAGGAGCAAATATTTGGGACTCTAACAGATGCAATATATTCCACTGGTTTCTTTATCCAGGAATAATACATGAGTCTTCTAATGTTTGGATAGTTCTGTTTTTCTTTTGTGAGCTTCATTCCCTTAGACCATCCAGTAAATTTTTATAAATTTTTATCATCTGATTGTCACAAACAAGTCCCTTTTTGCTGGTTTGATTGGTCATTCTCATAAATTTGGCCATAAACTCTCTTAGATTGGAGAATTTCCTTAACATATTGTTTAATATTTTTATCTCTTTCTTTAGATCTCTAACTTTCTTTTGTAGAGATAAATTCCTTTTTGTCAAAATGGAATTTACTTTGACATTGAGTTAAAGTGTCTTTTCTTTTGAGTAAATTTCTGGCTAATTGATTCAAACTTACTAAAGAGAAAGTTGTATGATTGTTGTAACTCATCAAATTTTTTGCATTTAACACAGGTGCTATTTGAACCTGAAGAGTCAGAACTATAAAAGTAGTAAGAGTTTACCTTTGTTTCTAGGTTTGTTGTGCATTGTTCTTTGATGGTGATTTTATCTGTCGAGTCATTCTCCATCTGATCCATGCAGTATATTCTTGCAAGATGTCCAAATTCATTATCATCTTTCTCTGTTGAGCTTGTTGCAGATGAGTCTTCATCCTTCGTGTACATTCCACTAGCTTAGTTTCTTGAGGACTTCTTGAAGTATTTTTTTCTTTTCTATCGTCCTTCTCATTTATGTTTACTTTTTCTTTATTGGGACACTCAAAAGATGTGTCTGATTCCTCTATATTTATAGCATGTGGGGAGATTCTTCTTTTTGTTAACTATTTTCTTTTGTTGTCTAGGCTGTCTCCTTAGGTGTTGCCTTTGCTGATTCTTGCAAATCTTCTAAAATTTTTGACCAACATGGTCATATTATCTCTAGATTGTGATGCCGGTTCACTATTGATTTCTTTGGTCACTTTTAGAGCAATACTCTTCTTTAGCTTTGTTCTTGATTAGCTCATGTGACATTAATGAGTTGATAAGATCATCCACTAAAAGAGTATTCAGATCTTTGTTTCCTTTATTGTTGTGATCTTCTGGTTCCATGAATCTAGTAGCACTCTTAGTATCTTCATTATCTATTTAGAATTTGTAACTTCTTTTTCCAAACCTTTCAAGGCATTAATAACCTTAGAAAAATGAGTATACATTTTAGATATTCTTTCTCCCTTCATCCTAAAATTTTGTAGTTCTTCTATCAACAGATTCCTTCTGGTTCCCTTTATTTGTAAGGAACCTTCATAAATAGATACTAATTTATACCATATATCCTTTGCAGTAGCACAAGAGGATAGTCTATCAAACTCAAATGAGGATAGTCTATAAAATAAAGAATTCATAGCCTTTGCATTATTTTGGACTAAGGTGGCTTCCTCTTTGGTCCATGCATCTACTTCAGTAGTACAAAGAGTAATTTTGACTTTAACAGCTTTACAAGATTCTATATCATTGGCTATAATAAATTACTTTTGTTGGTCCCATGCTATGGTAAAACACAAAATTAGCAGAAACAATTTGAATACAATGCACCAATAATTAGATAAAAATAAGAACACAAAACTTATAGTGGTTTGGCACTCTCTACTTACTCCACTCTCCAAGTCAAAATCTCAAACTTGGGTTCCACTAGTCAACTTAATCCCAAAGTTACAAGTGGTATAATTTTTCTGTTCTCTGGATTTTCACTTTTAGGTAACAATATAAATGAATCACTTACACTCCCTATAATGATTCAACTTCTCTTGGTTTGCATCTCAAACCAAGGTACAATTAGCACAATGAAATAAATAATATAAATTTTACAACTAGTATAGCTCTCAGGTAATTTCACTGCTTCATATCACTTCAATCTTCATACACCTGCAAAACAGAGGTTTCACTCTTTTGGTAATCTTGAATTTTTTATTCTTTCTCTCACAATCACCTTCAAGATTACTCACTTTGAAGTCACAAATATTCTTTAACATATCTCCCATTAAATAGACGTCCAACTACTGGGAGACAATCTCTCAAAAGAGGTTGAAGAAGATGTCAAAGAGGTTTAAAAATTAGATCTCGTAACTACTAATAACGGACTAAAAACCGTTGACATTTTACTACAAACTGTCAATATTTTTCTTCACAAGAAAATCCTCAAGGTTTAACCTTACTGGATTAGTCTCTGATTCCAAATCAGTCAAGGTTAAATATCACCTGATTCAAAATCGTTGATATTTTGACATAAAACATGCATGGACTTTACCAAAAACTTCAATTAATTTTTCAATTTGTTGAGTATATTCTTCAACCTATTTTCAAACCTGTTTATATTCATTCTATCAAATCATTCACACACATTAATTACATATGCATCAATCCATACTTCTAACAATCAAAGTATGATTATAAACACTCATTTACATCAATCCACTCTATATAAAAATGTGTATTAATCCACATAAAATACATCACTTATTCATTCATGTTTGTTCATCTTCAAAACAGGAGTCAAACAATTCTTTCCCTTTTTGATGATGACAAAACATCCAATGGATGGACTAAAATAATTCTTCCCCTTGTTAATATGCAATCATGATAACCATCTAACCATCCATGAATGCTTATTTTCTCCCCCTTTTTCTTAGAAGCAAAAAGAAAGGATTGCAACAATGCAAAATATTAAGATAAATGCAATAAACAAGATGCAATTTATGAAAATCAAGTCATAAGTGTGTGAATATCAACAGTGATTCAAAGAGTTAGGAAGTAAGCTTAAACATATAATAATAACAAGATAGTTAAAGTATCATCAAGTCTTAAAAACTAGAGTTAAAAAAATGAATTTAACTCTTCAATAACAAGATTACTTTGGAGGAGATGGTTGGTTCTTCTTTTGAGTCGAGTTGGATTAGGCACGAATTTGCTCCCTTATGTATGCCTGCAAGTCAGTCTTGAGAGTTCCTAGACTAACTACAAGTAAAGTCTACAAAGTAAAAACATCATGCAAGGGGGAAGTTGTAGAAGTTGTGACATGAGGTGTAGAAGTAGAAGTTGGAATAGGATGAGGTGTTCTTGGAATGGATGTGGTAGGAGTGTGTTCAGTATCAAAAATAGTAGCTACTGAGTCATCTTTGGCCTTAGGATCCTTCTTTCTCTTTCCTTGAGAACCATCTCCTTCATCTAAGTCTTCATCCTCTCCCAGAACATCATGAAATAATTCTTCTTTACCCTCATCATTTCCTTCAAATGCTTCAGTTCTTACTTGTGGATGACGTTGAATAGGAACCTCATCATCATTTTTACTAGGTACAACTAAAATGTACCTCCATTTACCATCATCATACTTGATACATCTCATTCTTCTAAGTGTTCCAATGTTTATCTCATTGTAGCTTAATGGATAGGTTGGAACATCATCAGAAAGATCTATTTCATAGTGTTAAAATAATCTTATCAAATATATAGCATATGGAAGATGTCCACTAGCTCTATCTTTCTGATTGAACTTGTATAGAAGCATTGCATCCACGAGATTATACTCGAGGTTATAGACAATGAAGTAGATCAAAACCATTCATGAATACTAATTGCATCATGTCCTCCATTCCTTGGAAATAAATAATGGTTCACTATATGATGTATGAGTTTAAACTCCATAGAAGAAAAATCTTTGCTTGTGAATCCTACTTTCCTATTTGATAGTGACTCCTTACTAGTTAAAATTCAACAACTTCCTTTCTATCATATGTTTTATTAGTAGTAACATATGAAAGTTTCATTATGAAAGCAAACTCTTCAGCAATGAAACTAATTTCTTTCCCTCTGAGATATGTTGAGTAAACATATGCTGCATCCTTTCCTTCTTTATCAATCAGATAGAAATAGAATAACTTCACCAATTTATTATAAATCATCAACTTTTCAGAAAGAAACTTAAAAATCCCAAATTTACTTGACCAATTGACAAACAGAAACCCTTTATCTTCAAAGAATTTATAATTCAAGAACTTACCTCGTGTATAGTTCTTGTGCCCAAATCTTGTGTTAAAATCAAACTTGTTTTTCTTGAATTTGAAATTCTTCAAGGATGGGTCAACTGAGACTTGTTTCTTAAGTAATGAGGTGGGTTTCTTTTGATGTGGGGTAGGAACTCATTTCCTTGGAATGAATCTTCCTGGAATGGATGTCTTTGAAGTGGATTTGGATTTTTGTGTTAGTAGAGAAAGTTTGGTTTTTGAAGGTATGCTTTTCCCATGTTTAGGTTTGGGAGAAGTATCAGTAGGAGATGGAGAAGGTTCATGTGGGGTTTGTGGTTCAGATTCTAAAGGAACTTGTTCTTCATCAAGATCTATTGGATCCTCAGGAGTTGTTTGTCTTCCTGTAGTCTGTCTGACTGGAGTTTCTGATCGTTCTTGAATAGAAATTTCTCCAATTCTTCTTCTTGTTCTAGGAGGAGAAAGTCTAGATTCAGAGGCATCCACGATCTTCCTCTTTCACCTTTTCCTTGTAGGATGACTTTTTTGACATAGTAACTTTTTTGTCGGAAAGACTGAGATAAAAATGAAGATTTTATGATTCAAGGCTCAAATTGATAGAATATAAAGGATCGGACTTAACTTATATGGAAGCAAATAAAAGGATTTGGCTTAAATTCAATAAGAACAGTATCCTCAACACAATTATTTGTATATGGTAGTTATTTTTATCACAACCCCAAAACTACAATCCACATTGCAATGACTTTCAACCAAGCAAAGTTTATCTATATTAGTCATAGAATAATCACAAATCTAACTTGAAGAACATTCAATTAGGTGCAAGAACTAATGAAACATTATAAACTTGGATAGAAGCTGGGGTTATGGATAACCAAGATAAGATCTATGGGTACATACACAAATGAGATTAACTTGCAATATAGAATAGCAAGTATTCATGGAGTGAATCATCAGGAATATGAAAGAAATGTATAAGTGCAAACCATAAATCAGGAATTTTTTCTTCCCAAAACATCCCCAAACAAAGTATCTCCACATAAACATGATATTTAACCATACTATTAATAAGATAATATGGAAATATAACAAGCATTAAGAATGTATGAATGATTTTCAGACTAAAGGAGGATTTTTATGATTTTTTGAAACCCTAAAAAGTCCCAAAATTTTGATTTCAAATTATAGCAAAGGAGTTTTCAAAAATCCTTTCCTAAAAATAATGATAGATGCTCAAATGTCTTAGACCATCTATTTTGCATAAGAAAAGCATGAAGGAACTTGGGAAATTAGAAGAAAAACCTCAAAATCATTAAATCTAGAGCAAAAATAAAAAACCCATTAAAGATTCTTGATAAACAGAGCATTACCATGACTTTTGTGAAGAAGGATGTGAAGAATTGACTCGAATGCGTCCGGACGAGCAATGAAGAGGGGTAAGGAGCTTGAGGAGTTAAATGGCTTTCTTAGAAATGAAAAACCCTAGTTTTAAGAAGAAGAATGTAACTATCCCATGCAAATCGAGCATTTAAGTTATGCCGCTAGTTCCAAATCTATCGACGTATTAATCCGTCAATGTTTATAATCTATCGATGTTTTTGTAGAATATAATTCGTCAACGTTTTATAACATAGAGAAAATTTACACATATATTTCATTTTATTTTATGCATCCTATGCATCATGCGAATGAATCAATAATGCCTAACTCTCTTCTAATTTGTAAAAACCTGTCAGTGAGAAGTGGTTTGTGAAAATGTCTACCAGTTGATCTTCAGTAGGAATAAATTCAACAGAAATGTCTTTTAATTGAACATGATCCCTAATGAAATAATTTTTTATTCAATGTGTTTAGAATGTGAATGTAATACTGAATTTTTAGTCAAATTTATTGCCCTTGCATTATCACATTTGATTGACATAGATTCAATATTAAAGTCATATTCACTTAACTGCTATTTCATCTAAAGTATTTGTGCACAACAATTGGCTGCAACTTTGTATTCAGCTTCAGTTGCTAATAGTACAATAGTACTTTATTTCCTAGAGTACTAGGATACAAGCATAATTCCTAAAAATTGGCAAGTTCCACTTGTACTTTTTCTATCTACTTTGTATCTTGCCTAATTGGCATCAAAATAGCCAACTAAATCAAATGATGATTCTCTAGGATACCATAATCCCAAATAAGGAGTTTCCATAAGATATTGAAATATATGTTTAACAGCAGATAGATGTGACTCCTTTGGATTTGCCTAAAATTGAGCATATATTTACACACTAAACAAAATGTCAGGTCTACGAGCGGTCAAATATAACAGCGAACCAATTATGCTTCTATATAATCTTTGATCTACACTTTTACCACTTTCATTCTTATCTATTTTAATTCTAGCACTCATAGGGATAGGCATGCATTCTAAGTTTTTTATTTTAAAATTTTTTAATATTTCTTTGATATATTTGGATTGTGAAATGAAAATACCTTCATCAGTTTGCTTTACATGTAGTCCAAGAAAAAAATGTCAGTTCACCCATCATACTCATTTCAAATTCACTCTTTATCAAATTTTCAAACTTTATGCAATATTGTTCATTTGTTAATCCAAAAATGATATCATTCACATAGATTTGTATAACAAAAATGTCTGAATGAATATATTTAATGAAAAGAGTTATGTCAACCTTACCTCTTTGAAACTTTTACTAAGCAAGAATCCACTCAGTCTTTCATACCAAGTTCCTAGAGCTTGTTTAAGACCATATAATGCTTTTATAAGTTTAAATACATAATCAGGGTGTTTGTGATCTTCAAAACTTGAAAGTTGTTTAACATGAATTTTTTTATTATAAATATCCACTTAAGAATGCACTTTTTACATCCATTTGAAATAATCAAAATTGTTTGAAAGATGCAAAGGTAAGTAACATTCTTATGGCCTCAAGTCTGGCAATAGGTACAAATATTTCATCATAATCTATTTTCTCTTCTTGCAAATACCCCTATTCTACCAAACGTGTTTTATTTCTTACAATTATTCTAGATTTATTAAGTTTATTTTTAAAGATCCATTTTGTGCTAATAACAGACTGATCATTTGGTTCTAATGTCCACACATGGTTATGTTTAAATTGATCTAGTTCTTCTTGCATTGCTATGATCCAATTTTCATTTAAAATGACATCTTTTATAGTTTTAGGTTCAATATAAGATAAGAAAGCAAAATTACCATAGACATTATAAAGTGACCTACGAGTTCTCATTTTGTCATATACATTTCCTATAACATCTGTTAAAGGTTGATATCTATGAGTATGAACTGACCTGTTTGGATCAGATAACTCACCTTTACTTACCTATTACTCATGAATGTTTTTCTCATGTGGATTTGATGACTCAGCTTGTGGTAAATCTTTAGATCCTTGCTAAGCTTTAGTTGATGTTTCAAGAAAATTAAATCTCTCATTATCATCACTTGCATTATCAACTTTTCTCAGCCAAGAGTTAGTTGCTTATAGTATATACGATATGCTTTGCTGAAAGAAGAATACCCTAGAAGTATACCTTCATCACTTTTCTTATCAAATTTATCAAGGTTATCTTTCCCATTATTCAATACAAAGCATTTACAACCAAAGGAATGAAATTATGCAATGTTTAGCGTTCTTCCTTTCCATAGTTCATAAGAAATTTTCTTTAGAATTGGACGAATGTAACCATGATTACTTATGTAAGATGCAGTGTTTACAACTTTAACCCAAAATCTATGAGGAAGGTTTGCATCAATCAACATAGTTCTAGCCATTTCAACTAAAACTCTATTCTTCCTCTCAACCACTCCATTTTGTTGTGGAGTTCTAGGTGCAGAAAAATTATGAGTTATTCCAACTTCATCACAAAAGTCATTGAATTGAATATTGTCAAATTCTCTACTATGATCACTTTGAATTGATATAATTCGAGTTCCACTTTCATTTTGAATTTTGTGATAAAATTTCTTGAAAAGCTCAAAACATTTATCTTTTTCACCTGTAAACAATACACAGGTATATCTAGAAAAATCATCAACAATAACATACCTATACTGTTTCCCACTTAAACTTCTTGATCGTGTAGGTCTGAAAAGATCCATATGCAATAACTTAAGAGACTTTGTAGTGGAAATAATATTTTTTGATTTGAAAGAAGCTTTTGTTTGTTTGCCAAATTAGCGTGCATCACAAACATGATCCAAATTAATCTTCATTTTGGATAATCCTTTTATAAGATCACGTTTCGTAAGCTTCTTGATAGTGTACATGTTGGTATGTCCAAATCATTTGTGCCATAATAAAGCCTCATTATCTACTGCAGATAGACATTTTACATAATTTGTACTAAAGTCTAAAGTATACACATTTCCATTATACTTTGTACAACATATACTTTTTCCTACAGAATTGCGAACAATATATTTATTTGATTTAAATACAACTTCAAAACCTTTGTCACATAGTTTACTTATGCTTAAAAGGTTGTGTTTAAGACCTTCTACAAAATACATATTAATAATATCCATACTTGAAATACTTACAATACCTATTCCTCTGATAATTCCTTGATTATTATCTCCAAAAGTTTCTTCACTTTTATCCTTAAAAGACAAACTTTTGAACAAATGCTTGTTTCCTTTCATATGATGTGAGCATCCACTGTCAAGGTACCAGCTGGATTTTATTCTTAAAGTCAAGCATACCTAAAAAAATTAAAATCAAGTTTTTGGTACCCACATCTTTGGTTCATGCTTGTTAAGTATGATAAAAATTTGTTTAGGCACCCAAATCAATTTTCTAACATTATTTTGTAATTTTCTCATAGTACAATCATAAGCAATATGTCCATGTTTATTGCAAAAATGACAATGCCTTTTATGAGGATGGAAAGTTTTCCTTCTTAAATTTACAATTTGATTTTGACAATTTATACACTTATATTCCAACTAACTGATTTTATATCTCCAAGAAGTATAACATTGCTCTAATTTCAGATTTTCAACCAACAATTTCTTTGAATTATTTTTTAGAAGGTCATTTTCAGTTTTCATGTTTCAACACTCATAAAAAAGAATTCTTAATTCCAGTTGTAATCTAAGAATCACTTCTTTCTGAGTTTGAAATTTCCTTTTCAATTTTGCATATTTTTCAGTTATCAGTTTTGATTCATCAAGAAATGTAGTATGTTCCTATTGTAGTTCAAACAAAAAATCTTCATAACTTACCTCATCTAAAGCATTGCTTTCCTTTTCTTCATCTTCATTTGTCATCATCTAATATGACATTTCTCATCTTTAGATTCAAATTCTACAGAAATGGATGAGTCACTGTTACATCATGCTTCTAACTGTTTTTTCTATCCTTCTTGATAGATGGACATACTTTCTTTAAATGTCCACTTTCACCACAATTATGACATTTGAATTCCTCTTTTTCCTTCTTGAATGAAGTTTTAGTTTTGAATTTTCTGTTACCTTTCTTATTTTGAATTCTAAGAGCGGCTGCAAATCAGTTTTTCATTTTGTTATTTGTTTGAAGGAATTTTCTAAATCGGCGAGTAAGCATAGCAATTTCTTCATCTTA